>CAJHQP010007885.1:0-29818 GCA_905132765.1 Moricandia arvensis
TATATAAGAAGAAGAACAACAAGGAAAAAGGAGGATTCGATCTCCCACGCACTCATAGGAGACTACGTATTTCAATAGATCTTATTATCTCTTGTGTTCATCTGAATCATCTTTGTAACCATTATTCATCAATACAATTCTATTCATTCTTTAAGTTCTAACAAGATTCAGCCCACAATTGTCTTTCCCCAATCTAAATCTAACCTAAAACTAGAGAGTGAGTTTTACCCCTCACAATATATATATATATATATATATATATATATATATATATATATATTCACCTAGTTTAGTCTTTAGAAATAAGAAATCTATTGTGTGTCATTGCTCTCGGTATATTTGATCCTTAAGTACTACACCTGATCTCTCTTGGCAAGAGTATTATTTGTGTGTTAAGATTAGGGTTAATTTGATAGTTAATTGTTTAGGATATTTATACCCTGCTAGAACAATAAAAGACACTATGTCAATTGTGCATTGGAACGGTTATTAGTTTAGTCTTGTGTAGTTGAGATCACCCTTGTTAGTTGTTAAGCTATGTTTTAGTTTTAGGCATGAAGTGTAGAAACACGAAATGTAGTCTTCTCATATAAAACTTTTAGCCTTCTAGACTTCTAGTGTGTCGTTAGTTTGTGAAAATTAGAAACAATTAATTTTAAAATTGAATTAAAATATTGACATAATTAAAAAGCCTAACAAAAAAAACTAAACACACGGAACCTATTCTCTCACGACTTATCGTGACTTTGTGATTCTACAACTCAACGAGTTGAGAGAGAAAGAGGCCATGGATCCTAATTTCAAGTTGTTGGATACCTGTGACCTTGAGACTCAACAACTGTTAGGAGCTCTTAATGCTGTTGCTGATGCTGATGCTGAGGTCGTTTGTTCTGATGGAAAGAAGCAAGAACGGAAACGAAGGCTGATAGAAGTAGATGATGATGAAGTTAATACTGATGTTGAGCTTCCTCCAACCCAATCCTCTCAGCCTCACAAAAAAACTAGTACTGAATCAGAGAGTGTCTCAAACTAAAAGAAACCCATGATCAATTCATCTATATCTGGTGTAATTGCATCGTCTTCAATTGCGAGTCTAGGAAAACGAAACCGGTTGCTGCTGCAATATATGGAGGGAGGAAGTCTTCGAAGCCGACTCTAAATAATGGAAAGCAGAAAGTTTCCCAGGCAGACTCGATGAAGCAGCAAAGGAAGAAGAAAAAACATGATGAGGAAATAAACCTTGATGATGATTCTGATGAGAACGATAAGGATGATGAGAAGGAGAGTAGGAAAAGGTCAGATGTTTGGGTGGATTTTGTTGTGATTCGAAAACCTAATGGCGAGGAGAAGGCTAAATGCAATCATTGCAAGAATGAGTATCCATGGAGCTCTCATTCGCATGGAACTTCGGCGTTCAGAAGGCATCGTTCTAGATGCAAAATGTATACAAGGCTGAACGGAAAGATGAACCTCAATAATGAAGCCAAATTACAACCTCGCAAATAGGGTCAACGAGCTATTTCCCCACAATAACTATCGTATAACATCAGATCTCCACCAAACTATGACCTAGTGTCAAATCTCCATGATTTGAAAATTACAAACTTATCTCTCCACGAATTAACAATTTCGAATGTATTTCTCCCCGAACCGATACTTCGAAACTTAATTACCCATATACCATGGTTTTAATTGGTTTGTTATTAACCAAATAGTTTAAACCGACTAAACCAAACCAAAAATCATTGTAAACAATTTTATTAAAGAATATTGTTTCTCTTCTTGTTGAAATTTCAAAATAGAGATATTTTTGAACTTCAAGGAAGTTTTAGGTTTATATTTTGTGTTTTCTGAAATTTAAAAGAAAAAAAAAAGAAATCATGATTTTTTATAAAGTTTAATAAAATCACAATGAAGAAATAAGTTTGTTAAATGTTTGTTTTTTAAATATGAAATAAAAAAATCAAATTTTGATAGAAATATATGTCAAAAATCTAATTTTTTTGAATTTTGACGAGAATCAATTTTTTAACAATAAATATCCATAGTTTTATAAATTTTTATGTTATTGATAAAAATAATTGATTTACGTTAAAATTCAACAAAACATAGATTTATTTTAAGAAAACAAAAATATAAAAACAAATTTAGGAAAGCTTTTTTGAAGTTCAAAATATCTATATTTTGAAATTTCAACAAGAAGAAAAACAATATTCCTTAATAAAAATTGTTTAAAATGAATTTTGGTTTGGTTTAGCCGGTTTAAACTATTTGGTTAATAATAAATCAATTAAAACAATGGTCTATGGGTAATTAAGTTTTGAAGTATCAATTTGGGGAGAAATACATTCAAAATTTTTTATTCGTGGAGAAATAAGTTTATAATTTTTAAATAATGGAGATTTGACACTATGTCATAGTTTGGTGGGGATATGATTTTAAACGATAGTTATCGTGGGGAAATAGCTCGTCGTCCCTCGAAAATATGATCATCTTTTGTCTAGGCAGCTGATAGCAAAGAAAATAGTCCAGCATGACCTCCCATGTTCGTATGTGGAGTATGAAAAAGTGAGAGAGACTTGGAAGTATTTGAATGTTGATGTCAAATTCATTTGTCGAAACACGGCGAAAGCATATGTTTATCGGTTGTATGAAAGCGAGAGAGATACACAAAAGAGGGAACTCGTGAGTCTTCTTGGAAGAGTTTCCTTGACGTCTGATTTGTGGTCATCATTAAAACGTGAGGGTTATATGTGTGTGAAAGCTCATTACATTGATCAGAGTTGGAAGTTGAACAGCAAGATCTTAACATTTTGTGCTTTATCACCACCACATACATGTATGAATGTTGCGATGGAGCTCCTTCAATCACTGGCAGAGTGGGGAATCGAAAAAAGTGTTTTCTATCACATTAGATAATGCTACAAGTAATTACCCGATGCAAGATATTGTGAAATCGCAGCTGATGTTGAGGGATGATTTGTTGTGTGGAGGAGAGTTTTTCCATGTCAGATGTTCAACTCACATACTTAACCTCATAGTTCAAGATGGCTTGAAGGTTATTGGAGGCTCTTTTCACAAAGTAAGAGAGATTGTTAAGTATGTAACAACATCGAAAACGCATGAAGTATTGTTCGAAAAATGCATGGTTGCTGTGAGTATAAAATAAAGTGTGGGTCTGATATTGGATGTGTAGACAAGATGGAATTCAACTTACTATATGCTTGAAAGAGCCATCAAGTATCATAAATTATTTGTTAAGTTAGAGACATTTGATAGGAGAGGTTATAAAATGGCGCCCACAATTGAGGAATGGACAAGATCTGAGAAGATATGTCGTTTTAGGGCCTTTTTGTGAGATCACACGTTTGATGTCTGGTTCTAATTACCTGACTTCGAACTTGTATTTCTATCATGTTTGGAAGATCCATGATTGGCTTCAAATGAATGGGGAAAGCGAAGATGAGATTGTCAGAGACATGGTAGCACCGATGAAAGAGAAGTTTGATAAATATTGGGATGAATTCAGTGGTGTTTTTGCAATGGCAGCAGTCTTTGATCTAGATTTTGAGCTTTCAATTTTCGAATGTTGTTTAGGGAAGCTTGACATGAGTACATGTGATGTGAAGCTGAAGAACTTGCGTGATATGCTTAGTACTCTGTTTGAGTTTTACAACAACAAAAAATCCATGACTAACTCACCTTCTACAGAGTCACATGAGACAGTTCTACAAAAATTTGGTGCTAAAGGGTCAATGAGAATGTTTGAGAACTACGATGTGAGTGTTTCTTGATTTTTTTCTGTTTATTTAAAAAAAAAACAGTTTCTGGCTTTTCTTTAACTTTCATAGGAGTTATTTGCATTTCAAAAAATCAGTGGCGTTGTGAGTGAAAAGACACCTGTAGAAGCTTATCTTAATGAACCACCTTTGGACATTAATAATTTCCGAAGTATGGACATTCTCCAGTTCTGGAAAGAAAACATAGGTATGGCGATTTGTCATCAATGGCTTGTGATCTACTTAGTATTCTTATAACAATAGTGGCTTCAGAGTCCTTGTTTAGCATTTGATCGCGAGTTCTTAACAAATACAGAAGCCGTCTACTCCCAAAGAATGTGCAAGCTCTGATATGTACTAGGAAATGGATAAAAGGATACGAAGCTTATGAACATGGTAAAATATTCACATTATCATATAATTTAGAGTACCATGACCATTAAATCTTACTAACTTCAACTATCAATATTTTCAGAAGAAATTGATCATGAAGAAGAGAAACTACCATCATTTGAATCCATCACCAATGATGAAAATGAAGAAGAAGCTTGATTTGTTATATTGGTTTGGTGTTTCGCTTTTATCTACATTAAGTTTGATTGTTTGGATTTGGTTTTGGTTTTTATTTATTTTTGGGATTCATTGGAATTAATGTTTTGTTTAATATAAGTTTGGTTAATATAAGTTTGGTTAAGACTTTAAAAGTTTCATACTTGGTGTCTTTTCTTACTTGGTTATGTCATCTCATAAATGATGTTACATGCTTTGCTAAAATTTTATCTATGTGCTGTTCTGGTCTAAAATTTGCGAGGTTTGGTAAGAAAAGAAGCCAAGATTCACAAGGTAAGAACATGACTCAACGTGTAGTTTGTGTATTTTGTTTCTGATATGTTGATCAACGTAGACACATCACACATGGTAAGACAGTAAGACTAGCTGTGTAGTTTGTTCAACCGTTGAACTTCAACGTAGTTTTAAATTATAATGCCTTAACATTGAAATTTGAACTTCAATGTAGTTTGTTTCTCATATGTTTCTGTAGTTCCTTGTTCTCCAGTATAAAACCAAGTACAAAAGTGGAGGACCGCAGGTCGTCCCCCAAAGGATTATCCAATTAGCGGGGCGGGTTTGGGATTAGGAGTTGAGTACCGCGAGCCACGGCGGGCTAACTTGCACAGATCCGCCAGACGGAGAGACCGCGGCGGGGTGGGCCACTGTGGGGCGGGTGGTCCCAATTTTCATCCCTACAAAGCACAATAGTCACCGCGTAATGATTTTTTGAACATTGAACACAAAAACAATATCAAACCAATCCAAACCAAATTACTAATGGTTTATATATTTTATTTTTTTGTAACACAACTTTCATTATGTTTTAAATAGCCGAACTACAATTAAGAGAAGAGTTTACCAAAATCTACATACAAACGAAAAGAAAACATAAATGATAGATATAGAGAGGCCTCTAACATAAAATAACAGCAAATTCAAAGCAAAACTCAAATACGTAGAAATAAGATTCATGGCAGCGCCAGAAGGTTGAGATGTCACTTTGAATTGTGACGTTGGTATCCAATCCGCACTTCAGAATATCTTCGAAACGAAATTTGTTGTATCTTCAGACCCCAAACAGACTGCTCCACAAGATAACACGGCTATGGAAATAGACAAACTCCTCCAAAGAAAATCGGGAGGGATATCGCTCTTCAAAGAGGCAGCATATGGTGATATGACTCGCTCCTCAAAATAGAAGAGTAGATATGGTGATGAACATGATGGACCCGGTAAACCTACCGGTAATTGAGAGAAATCATGCTCTTCCAAACAAGAGAAATACTGCAATGTGCGCAAGATAGTTTCGGTAAAATCCCTAGTGAATCCACCAAAAAGTTTTAGTGAAAAAATCAAAGAGATCAATCCACCCCACATTGAAGTGGGCTTAGAAACTATTGGCTTGAGATGGGGGCTATTGTGCTTAAGTGGGCTTGTCAGACCCAAAGAAAGTGGAAAGAGGCTCATCTCTTGCTCAGTAATGCTTCGTCTTCGTCGAATATGTAACGTAACAATGGTTGGAGCACAGTGACGGCCGATATGTGACGACCCTCCAGATGAACGGCACACCGGAGATTCCAGTCTCTTCTCCGAATAAGGTGGGTTGAGCGGCAACGGAAAGGAAAATATGATTTGCTTAGAAGCCTTATCGAAGGAGAAAACATCATAATCGCGATTGAGAGTAATGGCGGCGGTGGTGGAAGAGAACCCCATCGAACACATGTTAAAAAAGTGATGCGCAACCGGATTTAGGCATCGGGTTATATGTGGAGCCCCACAAACACCGGTGGTCATGACGTCAGAGGTTGTCGTTAGAAGTTGAACTTGTGACGGGGTGAATGACGGATGTCGTTGCAGGTTTCCTAGATAGAGGTATGTCGCGATGGAGAGATGGTAGATGGATCTTACAGATCTGATTCCAAACGGACTCAGTCCAACGGTGGTGTAAAGATGAACAGAAAAGACGTACAAGCACGATATCTGGGAGCCCCCAGAGAGAAGAGTCGTCGAGACCGGAGGATCTACGAGACTTAGAGATTTACGACGACGAAAAGTGACTTTAGACAAGAACAAGTTATGGGGAACCCCCCCCCCCATACATCACAGATCCGTGAATCCCCAAACTAAAGAGGCCAGGTCCCTCGCTTCTCTTCACCACCATCAAATACTTCAGACGAGAAACGTCTGGAAAGTAGGACCCAAGACTCAAAAAGACGGGATGAATGGAAAATGCGGCGAACGAAGAAGAAACAAGACGTGAGAAGTTGAAGAGATTGAAGGAGAAAGAAAATGAGGAGAGCAAAGGCGACGCTGGCGAGCTGAGTCGCCACCGGCACCGTGAATCAGCTTCACAAACGACGCCTCAATTATTGTGCCCAAGAGGAAACTAGGGCGAACTGAACTACGACAAAGATATTACTAACGGTTTATATTTATATGGCTTCATATTCTTGTAAAACTGATGAACTGTAAACCAAATCGTTGGAAAGGGAATGGCATTTATAGTTTTAAATTTTATAGAACCGATAAATTCTTAAACGGAAACCCCGTACCCCCCTAGTGAACGCAAAATCAACGTATTCAATTCAGGTTGAAGATGCTTAGATAGTTAGATTGATGGCTAAGCTTTAGTATTTGATCTGTTTCATATACGTCTATTAGAGCATACGAATCTTACAAGGTAGAAGGTACATATCTAAGAGAAATGCTCCAGATCGTTTACCAAGTACGATCGAAGTCAAATTTACAAAGGCCTCAAAAGTGGGTAATCTTCAAGTAGCTCCCTTTCTGACAAAGTGTCCTGATCATTCTGCGGTGTCCACAGTACTTCTACTCCCTACAACATATGTTTTTGACACCATTCATTTGCAAGACTGAACTTGTTCTCATGATTATTTAAACTTACAGATACAGAATCTCTTACCATTATTTTGTTCCTAGGTATCGACCCAAGTTTCTGTAATGCTTCTTTAAGATCGGCAGTTCCATTTATTGGCTGCAGTTTATGTATACCCTCTGCAGCTACCAAGATGGTTACCTGAACATGTACAACACTTCCCGTTAAACCAAAGTTACAGCAATATAACGCTACCCACCAGTGCAAACATATGCTTGATTACTATTATTAACTTTCTTATCAGAACCCATGCATCCTCTTTTCTGGGGACAGCCTTCTAAATTTTGATTTACCCTATCCTAATAAACAATTAACTGTGAATTTTTTATGTACCACGATATATTCATTGCTGAAACCGCTAGCTGTCCGAATCTTCGAGCTTTGTCTCTTTATGCTGTTCACGTTAACGAGAGTTTCCTCATCGAATTTCCCCCGTTCTTCAATGGAGAGTTGATTAAATCGTTTCTCTCCGTCTTCTATACTCCGTCTTACATCCACCTGAACATAAATGATACAAAACTGAGTGGTTAGGTTCTGCATCCATGCTCACTAAATGCCCCTAGAGTTAACTAGCCAGGGAAAAACTAATGAACAACAATCCGTCAAGCAAGTGGGAGAAGTAGTGGACTTACTGATGAATAACAAGAGATGCAATAGTCCGGGTGCCTCAGCAAAGCCAATGTTGCTTCTGTAGGACCGAAAAAAAAAATCCCGCAGGAAACATTAGGAATCGTACATATCACCATAAAATGAAAAGGATCACTAAAGTAAAAGCAAGCAGGTTAGGGAGAATAAAAATGATAAGTATGTTATACAGTCACCAGGTTTCATCAGCAGCTGTGACTTATACTTGAGCATTTATCAGGAAGATGTCTTACAGAGAGCTCAGGCATTTACATAGATTAAGCATGTTGACTCACGATAAAAAAAAAAAGTCCGTAATGAGTAGGATTAACATTTTTAATAAAGTTAAATAAATCTTGAAGGTTTAGTAAAAGCCATATACTAGCTTTGCTTCCCAGGCAGTTTCAATTTTAGAAGAGTTAAACAAAGTTCAGCAAAAAGCCAGAAAGCAAAATAGTGGCATTTTAAAAAATTGTTTGTATATGTTACCGGTTAAAACATAGCTGAGACCCTCCGATGTGGATGTATCAGCAGTCTCAGCAAGAGTATTGAAATCTTGCTGTAGGGTCCTCCCCAAACCCAGCAACCCCACCTGAAAGGATAAATATAGAAAATGTTTTACGCATAAACTCTCTATTCAGGTAAAAGTGTTAGATCATTCGAGTGTAGAAAAAGAGTTCCAAAACAAGGGGCAGAGAGGTGACCTGTAGTTTAAGAACGCTAGTTTTCTGAGTATCGGTTAAAGTGGAACCCCGTGAACGGTCTGATAAGAATCCAGAGACCACAACAAACGCTGCGAAACCAACCAGAATGAGAGAGAAGCTCGAAAACCCACCGAATCCAAATCCAACCGCAGGACCAACATAGAGACCTCCACTGAACGGAGACGGTCCATAGTATGGTGCCGAGTATCTCGTACTCGGCACAGAATAAGAGGGGGAGGAAGAAGAAGAAGAAGAAGAAGAAGAACTTCGCGATGAGAAGGAGTTACCGCCAATTCTACCGCCGGACGCAGCCAAGGCCGTATTAGGATCATAAAACAAAAGCACACCTAGCAAAACTGCGGCTATTGCGGGTTTCTTCAGAGAATCTAACGTTTTCTTGATCTGAATCGCGATTTGGTCAAATGAATTCTTCCATATCTGACAAGGACCCGAATCGGATTGCTTGTATTTAACGGAGATTTTGAAACGTTGAGGTTTTGAGCAGAAAAGAGTGGTATGATTCTGGTGCCTTCGCGTGCGTGGGAAAGGCGGATTCCATCTAAGCAAGGAAGAAGCAGACGCCATAGTTGATTGTTGGATGTAGGTACGGTTTATCTCAGCTAGGTTTTTATGTGGTGAGCAGTGTAGAACATTTGGGGGCATAAGCGACAAACGTTTGATTGGGAGGGAGATTTTTCTTGTCACATTTACACTTTCTTAATTATATCACTACAGTCGCCCGGGATGTTTTTATTATATGTTTTTAGCTTTTTATTATTAATCAATTTAATTGTTTTTTTGTCCAACTTTTTTTTTATTAAAAAAACCCAACTGGACTAAATTACAAGTAAAGAAAAGTATAAGATCTATTTTCATCTTTACAATATCGACACTAAAATAAAATCTAAACGATATGGCTCAATCTATTGACCCATACGACTACTTCGAGTACCACGCAACCGCCACGCGTCCATCATGCAATTCCTCTTCGCGTCCTTTCACGATCAACCGCTGGACCACATCGGAGCGGATTTCGAGGTACACGTTTGTATGCACTGCCGGTGCGTAAGATGGAAGTTGAAGACGCACCACCGCAAGCAGAGAAGCTTCAACGTCGGGTACTTTAACTTTACTTGTAAGAGCAATCCAACAGTTATTGCCTTCCTCCATTTTTCCTTGCTGTCTACGGAGCACTAGAGATGCGCGGCCTCTTCCTCGGTACCATTGATCCGAGAAGAATTACACACCCCACAAAGGATTGGTGTATTAAGAACCACAATATTATTCCCTGTGAGAGAGAGAGAGAGACTAACAAAAAGATCTGCAAAAAAGAAATTGAAGATAAGAACACAATTGAATACTCGCTGGTAATCTGATCAAAGTGACTAAAAGCCTTTTATTTAATCAACTCAAACATAGAGAAAAAAAAGAAATTTGAAAATCAGTTCCTATTTGAGTTGAAGAACACGTCAAAAAGGAGAATCTGATTTCGTGAGAACAAAACCAGAAGTTTATTTATCCAACGTAAGTAAAGGTTCGGTTCCGTTGGAAAAGTACAAACAAAATACATTACATAATTTAGAACTTCAACTACCCTGTGAAGGATATGAAGAGAGGATTTTCTCTCTCTAAAGGAAGAGAGAGGTTTTTTACACACTGCTCATTATTTTAATCAACTTAATTGTTTAAGTTATATTTATATGTTATTCAGTAGTAAAGTTTGTTTGTCTTGTTCTATATATTTAACTTATGAGCTTTATAAGCTATGTGTTTGTGCATATCATTTTATTGGTTACTGTCTTTTATTCTTTTTCTTTTCCATCGAAAAGTTGTTTAATTACTCAAACTAGATGTGGTCTAGCTAACCAGACCGAAATAGAACAACCAATGAAATCGAGCTCTCTATGGAAAGATCTAGCCGTCCGAGCTAATGAATCTGAAATTTGGTTTTGCATTCTTGGAACATGGGTGATCTTGAAGTCCGGGAAGGAAATCTTCAATGTCTTTATCTTCTCCATCTTTGTTGCAAATCCTGGCCATTCATGGGGTTCCTTGATCATAGCGATCAAATCCTTGCAATCTGTACCAAAGCTCTGGACATGTCGAATGCTGAAGCATATTCTCCATCGCCCAACCTAGCGCTTCCAACTCAGAATGCAGAGCGGATTCTCTGCGGATGCAATTCCGTGTACCCATAAGTCCAACCTTTCCCAATCCATCCATCCAGTCCCACCCACATCCACTAAACTATGTTGTAGATGTCCATGATCCATCTATCATACAAATATTCTGCAAGCTTGAGACTTGAGGTTCTTCTGCACTATGGTCCGGTGGAACTTGTGATTCTCTCTCATTTGCTTTGAACCATGCTTGACACTCACTCTCAGCATAACGAACTAGTTCCAAAAGATCTCTGTCGATTTCCCTAAAGAGTTTATCATTTAAGGCCTTCCAGATGTACCAGATTATCCACAGATAAGGATCCATGTCTAATTATGGTTCGGCAATGTTGTTTTTCCTCTAGAAGATGTAATCCATATTAGCATAGATGCTTGGGAGAGGGAAGTTGTCTTGACTTGTTGGTGTTGCTGATAAACACTAGGCTTGGAGAGCTAGTGGGCATTCAAAAATTGCATGGGTGACAGATTCTTCAGGTTCTCCACAACGTGGACAGTAGTTATCACATCTCATGTTACGCCTTGTCAGGTTCTTCGTAACCGCGACATGACCAGTTATTAGTTGCCATATAAGATGACATATCCTTTTTGGAGCCTTTATCTTCCAAGCAAAAACTTGTAGCTTTGTTATACTAGGTTCCATTAACTCTTTTTCCATCTCAGCCTTCAAAAAAATATGTGTCACCCAATAGCCTAATTTGATTGTGAACTGGTCATTTTTGGTATAGTTCCATCAGAAGGTATCATGACGATGAACCGTTCTTATGTTCAGACTCCTTATGTAAGGTATATCAGCAGGGTTGAAATATTCTTCAAGTAGACCCACATTCCACTCATTCAGTTCCTGATTAATCAAGTCACTTATTCTCATGTTCGGGTTTAAGACTGGGGCCAGAGGTCTGACAGGCCTAGCTGGTGAAGTAGGGATCCAAGGATCCTCCCACACCTTGACCTCGTATCGTGAATATATCTTATGTCTGATTCCCAATAAAAGTAGCTTCCTTGCTGCTGAAATATTATTCCACACGTATGATGGGCAACTCACAGAGATGTTTCGCAAAGGTGAGCTCATTTTGTAGTATCTTCCTTTTAACACTCTTGCCACCAGCGAATCAAGATATTGCACTAACCTCCAGAGCTGTTTTGCCAGTAAATCAAGGTTAAATGCATGGATCATTCGAAAGCCAATCCCACCTTCCTCTCTTGGTAAGCAAATCTTTTCCCACTTTGCCCAATGAATTCCTCTCTTTGGGGGGGGGGGAGGTTCGAGCTCAACCAAAATTGTGCAATGACACTTGCTAAATTTTTGCATATTACTAACGGCAACAGGAAATTAGACATTACATATGTCTGAAGAGCTAGCAGGATTGATTTAATCAGGACTTCTTTTCCACCTTTTGAAATCCATATGTCCGTCCATCCATTCACTCTATGCATTAATTTATCCTTCAAGAAAGCGAAGAGCTTACATTTGGATC
The DNA here is from genome assembly GCA_905132765.1 of Moricandia arvensis. Lineage (NCBI taxonomy): Eukaryota > Viridiplantae > Streptophyta > Magnoliopsida > Brassicales > Brassicaceae > Moricandia > Moricandia arvensis. The sequence goes on from CAJHQP010007885.1 coordinate 12,211, forward strand.
CACTTATGTCTTATGGGATGGCTAATTAGGTCCCCATTCCTCCTTCATTTTGAATTCCACGAGTATCTTTTATCTGTTGCCTATCATTTGCCTTAATCCTCTTACCAAAGAGTATAGACGATTTAGCACAGTTAATATGCTGTCCAGATGTGTGTTCATACTTCCTGACCACTTTCATCACTTCTTCACATTCACGGGGCTCTGGCTTACAGAAAAAGGCTATCATCAACAAAGAGAAGGTGGAATACAGAGGGACATGCGCGTATCCCGCATCCCTATTATCTTTCCTTAGTTCTCTGCATGATTAAGAAGGCTAACGAGAGCCTACGTGCAAAGAATAAATATGAAAGAAGACAAAAGATCTCCTTTGCGTAGACCTCTTCTAGGAGAAATATTTCCCCGAGTGATTTACAGTAATAGACACTTTTTAACTTTATATAACATAATAAGGCACTTTTTTATACTAGGGTAGTTTTTGGTGGTTAATGACTTAAATTTCTCCTGTAAAAGCGTAACCAACCACTATCCACTTAGTTCTTTTATTTTTTCGTTATGATGTTTGAATTTCAAAAGAAGTTAGTGGTGGACCCAAAATAGATAGTAAATTGGTTTTAGTTTTTGGACAGTTCGTCTTTTATTTGTTTTTTTACAAGAACCAAAGATAGAGAATAAAATGACAATTTTTTTTAACTACGACGATTTATGGAGTTCAAGCCCAAAAATTTTTCCAGTGAAGATGACGAAGAGACGCAAATGGACAGAGAAATAATTAGCCGATGGTAAGTGGTTTATTCGTCTCAACCCACTGTTTCGCGTGTTTAAGATTAGCAGTCGATCAAGATTGATCGATCAAGATTGATCGATCTAGGTGATAAGGATCGATCGATTAAGAATATTTGTCCATATTTTAAAGTTTGGTCCCTATATTTTAAATTATTTATATATTTGGTTCAAACTTCTAAATTGTTACATTTTCCAAAAATGTATGCTAAGTGTTCAACAAAATGCATGGATACTATCAAAGATGTTCATATGGATAAGAAAACATGGACACAAGTAAAATAGACATCCTAACCATAAAGACAACTAACAATGTATATAAAAAGTGTTAAAATACAAAGAATAGTATATATGTGTACAAGAAATGGAAATGATGAGTAATAAGTACATAAAATGACATAGAAAACTACCTTTTGCAGCCTTCGTAAAAATATGTACACATTATTCAATGTCCACATGTACATAAAAATTATAGTGTACATGTGTACACATTTTAAAACTAAAAAAAATTATGTGCACAAAGTTTTAACATGTTATTTAAACTTCAACATTATAATACTTACTTACAAAAAATGCAAATTTCAAATGTAAAGAAAATGAAAGTAGACATGTGTAGTGTACAACAATAAATTGAACAACTTGAAATCTATCAATCGATACAAAGTACACAAACAAATAAAAACATGAAATGTTGGAGATTTGTAAATTAAGGAAGTGTGTAAATGTAGGAGATACATGTATGAAGCTATACATGTATTAAGGTGTATACATGTACAACTGTTTATGAACTTTGAAAATATGTATTGCTTTGTGTACATATAAAGAAGGGTGTACGACTTTGTTGTGTACACTTTGTGAGGTGTACATGTGTACACATATGTGAATCAAAAGAATAGTAGTTGTGGATGAGAAATGAACAACATATCAATGTTTATGGTGAGGTTGTACGCATGTGGGTGGATTGCGGGTGTTGGAACAAAATGATATAAATTGTAAATCATATGTTGTGTTGTCAAAGAAAGCGGGTATGCTAAAGTCTTCGTCACTAATATTAACAAACTTCCTTGGGTCGGGTGATAGTTGGGAAAGAGAGGATGATGGTTCTGTAACGTTGTATATGGGATTATGTGTACACGTGGATAGCGAAAATCGTCCACACTTGGAGTGTACATATAATATAACACATTCTAGACCATGTTGATGTCCACATACCTAAACAAATAAAGGTAAACAACATACTTGAATCAAAGAATAAAACTTACATAAAATTTCAATTCCAAAAGTGACAAATATCAGTAGTATCATCATTCACGTAAAATAGATACAAACTTGATTCAAAAATAAAAAAATTACAATCACCTCGCAAAAAACTGCAATTTTCAACATTTTATCATCAAGTATTAACATATTCTCAAGTTCAAATTGTTGTGGATAGTCATATTCCTATGGTAAAAATAAACTATCAAAAAATTGAATTATCAATCTTTTAATCTCCTCGGCAGAAAATTCATTGCATATATAATCATGACTCAAGAACAATAACTAGTTTTTTTATTAATAAGAACAAAGAAATTCCATCAGCCAAATTATTTCTGGATTTCTTAAAATTTTAATTATCCAATAAAAATAAACATAAAAAGAAAATTACTTTGATGGAGAGAGATTGTCTCTGTCCTTTGGAGTAGATGCAACATCACAAATATTTGGATGACACAAACCAAAAAGGTTCACCGGAAAGATATTTTATCACGGGCAAAACATAAAATCAAGATACATCAAGAGGGAGAAGATGTGTTAGGGTTTGTTCGTCTACATTGATGTGTTTTACTTTTCTATCGTCGTTTTTGTCTACATCACCGTATTTATCGTTGATTTGTCTGTGTTGCCTTCTTTAATTTTGCCGTCATGTGTGTCGCCATCTTCATCATCATAGACTTCTCCTTCATAGCCTACATTCCCATCACTTTACACACCCCAAATTGAAATCATTTTCTGTGATAAAATCATTTGTTTTGATCAAAACTATTCGCTAAACAAAGAAAAACTCTGTCGGTAAAAAAATTGAAAGGCATGAAAATGATAATTTGGTTTAGTGGAATCATAATAATCTGGGCGGTTGATAATAGAAGTACAACAGTCAATCTAATTGATGAAGTTTTAGGTAGATATCTGTCTAATCTAGATCTGTGAAAAAAAATCTTGGCCATTGAAATTGATGGTAAATCAATGGTTGTTGCTAAAACCTGCTACTTCTCTTATTTTTATTATAACTAGTGTTTTATAATTGAACTAAGAGAAGACTAGTTTAGTTATGAATGATGGGAATGATTAAAGAATGTGTGTGTGTAGAAGAATGTGTCCTACAATGTAATAAAGAAGATAAAAAGTGACTCTAGATGTAAATGTCTCTATTTCCCCTAGGTTGTCCATTCATGAGCACTTTATATTTCACCGATGTAACACACCTCATTATTCAGGTAATCCAGATTTCCGAAAATCCCATCTTACGCATAACAACCTCAATGAACGACCACTCCATTCTATCATACGTCTTGCTCATGTATGTCTTAATGGCCATTATTTTGTTTCTTCCACTTGGCTTAGTTCGTAGGGCAAGAAACATTTCATGGGCAATCATAATATTGTCCGTAATTTGTCTTCTGGAAACAAAGGCTGACTGGATTTCTGAGATTCTATCTTGTTGAACCTTCTTCAATCTTTGGCATAAGACCTTAGAGATAATCTTGTAACTGACGTTACACAGACTTATGGGTCGGAACTAGGACATCTCATTAGGTTTCAGTGTCTTTGGGATGAGACATATGTTTGTATCATTTAGGCCACTCGCTATTGTTACATCAAAAGGAATTGATTAACCATATGAGTTAAGTCGTCTTTTTCAATATCCCAGAATTTCTGATAAAACAGAGTTGTCATCCCGACTGGTCCAGTTTAACCTCCCATTTCGTGACCGGAGTAGTAAGGTCATTGCTTATTGACTTTGTGATCGTATTATTTACCTCAGATAGTGCTTCCGCTATGCCTTCCGGGTTAGAATATTCAAAGAGGTGTCTAAAGTAACTAGTAGCAATGGCTACAAGTCCTTCCTCATCCTCAACAACACTTTAATTTGCATCTACCAACAATGTGATTTTATTCTTAGCTTTCCTTTGTTTTGTCAATGCATGAAAGTATTTTGTATTTCTGTCTCCTTCCCTTAACCAAAAAAATCGACACTTTTGTTTTCAGAATATCTCTTCAGCCTTAAGAGCATCTGAGAGTTCCTTTAGTGCTTCAAATATTTCCTCGGTAGTTTCACCATCATTCGAGTATAGGCTTTCGACCTTTTCTTTAAGTTCATCCACCGATTTTTCTGAGTTCAGATTTTGTTGTCTTCTCCCATGGCTCAAGGCCTTAAGAAAATTCCAAATATGGTTCATTATACTTGCATCCTAGGGTAATTCTGAAGATTTCCATCCTTCAAGAATCACTTGTCTTAGTTCCTCATTTTTCAAGCTATATCTTGTCGAATTTGAAACTTTTTCGATTTCTTTATTGGATTTTTAAGGATATCTGCTAAGATCAGACGATGATACGATCTCCATAATCTCATATACTGAACCTTGGAGTGAGGAAATTTTTCATTCCAGCCTTCATTTCCAATAACTTTGTCTAGTCTGCACATAACTGTTATTCTTCCTGCTATCTTTTCCTCGGCACCGTCTTTTATTCATTTTATTTTAGTATAACATTAAAGCATAACATATTAGACTAATAAAAACATTTCTGGTTTTACTAGAACACATTATATTTTTATTTAAAGTAATATATAGTTTATTAAATCTTGTTCTATCATCTTTTCTATGACGATTTTCTCTCAGGATGGTGATTTACTCTCTTTAGTTACTCAAAATGCTCCTCTGGCACATAGGTTAATTTTAACTAATCAGAACGGAGATAACATACGGAATAATATTTTCTTGCGGACCACTGGATTATTTAGGTGTTTTCCTTTACTATGTGCAATGTACAATAATAAATTTCAAAATATAAACAATATTTTAAAATAAAATTCTTATAATATTTTAGATTTTATTATTTTGTAATAATCTTATAAAATAAAATTCAATTTAGTTAAACATAAAATTAAGTTAAAATAAAAAAATTATATTTATTTAAAATTATATCTAAGAAAATACACACACATACATATATATATATATGTATATATATATATATGTATATATATATTTTAAAAATTGTAAACTTAGATAGATTTCAATTATTTAATTTTGTTTAAATAGATTAAAGAAATTTGTATTAACCAAAAAAAAAAGCTAGCATAGGAAATTCCTATTTTTATATTTATCAATATATATAACTAAACGTAATTTCTAAAAAAAATTAGATATCAGAAAGAAAGAAATGATGTTATGACTAAAAATTTATAATTTTTAAAAATTGTATAAAAATTTTAAAATTGTTTAGTAATAAAAATTGTATGATTATAAAATATATTTAAATAATATTTCTAAATTTCTAAAATATACTTTATTTATATTATTATATTATTTAATGTAAATTTTAAATAGATTTGTTTTAATGATGATTTATTACTTGTTTCCATATTCTAAACTTTACGAAAAATATAAACTTACATTAAATGTAATTATCCAGTCATATTTATCCATAATTCATGTCATCAATTCTTCCATGACATGTCCTCTTTTTTAGTTAAAGTGATTCTAGGGATGACATTTGTCAAATTACTTTTTAAATAAGTAGGTGTTTTCATGCACCATGTGCGTGATATTTTTTAAATTAAATAATGTTTTAAATGAATTTGGTTAATATTTTAAATTTTATTATTTTATATCAATATTTTAATATAAAGGTTATTTAGATAAAATTAATATAAAATACCAAAATTTACTTTATTTCAATTATATTTAAGAAAAAATATATATATATATATATATACATATATATAAATATATATTTAAAATTATAATCTTAAATAGATCTTCATTTATTTCTCTAGGTTAAGATAATTTAAATTAATTTGTATAAAACTATAGAATTATATAAAATTGTAAAATTATCAGAAGATAAATGATAAAACTATACATAATTACTAAAAAAATTAAATACCAAAAAGAAACAAATATGATTAATAAAAATTTTATTATTTTTTGAAAAGATTGTATAAATTTTTGAATTTTTTTTAGTAATAAACATTGTAGAATTATAAAAATAGACAAAATAATATTTCAAAATTTGTAAAACTTATCAAATTTTTTAATGTTCTATTTAAATATATTTATTTTAGTGATGTATATCAGTTATTACCATATTTTAAAAAAATATTTATTGATGATATATAAGTTATTACCATATTTTAAAACGTTTACCAAAAATAAATATAAACATTAAATGTAATTGGTCATGTCACATTTTGCATTTAAGTCATGTCATCTTTTTGGTATGTCATGCCATCATTTTGTATGAAATTGAATATGGTGATGACAAATGTCAAAATCACTTCACAAATAATATTTAGGGGATGCCTAGGGGATTTGGAAACTTTCCAAATATGTGATGAAGATTTACTTATATATTTGGGAAAAGGAAGAGACTTATTCAAATCTTCAAGAAACGATTGTATTTATTTAGGGTTCCTACAACAGTCATCCCCACTTCAAATACACTTTCACAACAGAAGATCACGATTGATATCGACAAAAACTCTGTCTTTTTGCTCCTTTTGGGTACAACCTATCATAAGTCATGGAAAAAATGTCTTTGGAGGAATATGTTTCGGTAGACCTTACAACAGATAAAAACTCTAGCACGGTGGTGACAAGCGCAAGAAGTTTGAATGGAAGACTCCTTAACCCTGACTGATAAAACATGGCAAGGATGCTGAGAACCATGCCAAAGATCTGGAAGATTTATGATAGGGTGAAGAGGATTGCTTTAACTAATGAGAGTTTTCAGTTCATCTTAGAACTTGAAATGGATTTACATCCTGTCATGAAACATGGGTTATGGACTTTTGATCATCGGGGTATGGTCATGGAGAGATGGAAAGAATTTTCTCCAGCAAATTTCCTTCAAACAGCCCCGATATGGATCTGTATTCATAAAACACCAGGAAAATATTTCTTGCTGAAAACTGTGGACGCAGTAGCGGGTGCCATAGGGTATGCGAAGATTATTGAATATGATCCGGCTAAACCTCATCTCTAGGAGTATGTTAGAATTTTGGTGATCATAGACCTTCATATCAAATCAATAAATCTTCCGAAAGGAAAATCAGCAATGGTGGCAATTGAATACGAAGGGGTGAGAAATAAGTGCTTTCATTATCTTCGTCTATCTCATGAGAAGCAAAAATGCTCTTTGATGAAAAGTGGAAAGCGCAAAGAAAGCCAAACTTCTGAGCCAAGAATAGATGTCATTCCCCCCCCCCCATTATTCATCGTCATCATACAAGTAATTTGGTGGAGACCCTAATGCCCTTGTTAGCGCCATCAATTCATCCAGGTTTCACTCCACAATCTAATGTGGTATCTCCTGGAGTTTTTAATTGAATGCAGTTATATGTGAACTGCTCTGATCAAGAAGAGAGAAGAATCATAGAATTCTGTATGAAACAAGCTTTGACATATTAACTAGCAGGCCGATTGCTCAGTGATCGTACCTAAGATTGGAAGAGTGCCCCATTGTCTCAATTACACTCAATACTAATCGAAGTAGAGTATTTGATTTCAGACTGGAAAAAAGAATAATAAAGTTTACAGGAGGGATGATGAGCTGAATCCATCTATTCTTGAAGGTGGTCAGAAAGCTTCACAGAGGAACAACACTGGACTACCAGAGGACAGAAGGATAACTTTGAAAAATAATGGTATTCGCGAAGAGGTTACAATAGAGAATCAAACCTTATTGCTCACACAAAGAGGGGTAAAGGAAGGAGGTGGAGATTTTAATCCTTTACATCAAGACAAAGGTTTTGTAGTTGGGTGTGGAGAAAACTCTTTGTCGATGACAAAGAGCGAACATGAGTCTAACAAAAGGAAACAAACCTCATGGACGAGAAAACATCAGAACCCTTCAGTGAAACATCCATCAGAAAGTGTCACTGAGAAAGGTCTCAGAGTGAAAAAAGGAGAGCATAAGTCTAAAAGTAAAGCATCTGAAGAAGGAGAGGTGTTTTCAAAGATTACAAACAAGCTGACGGTTTGATGGTTCACTAGAAACCATCCACTTCTCAATGACGACGCTCATTTGGAACTTTCAGGGATTTAGAAGCAACCTGAAAGTTCGACGCCTAGAGGAAATGTGTCGTGAGCATTTCCATAATTTCTTGTTTCTTCTAGAGACCAAAACCTCTAGTACTCACGTATCAAAATCTTCAAAGTTCGCTGGGTTATGATCATAGTTTTATGGTGGATCTAGTGGGGCTTAGCGGAGATTTAGCGTTGTTTTGGAAGAACAATTATGAGGTGAAGATATTATTTTCATCAAACCGAATCATTGATGTTGATGTGAAGATTGGTTAGTTAACATTCGACATGTCTTTTATATATGGAGATCCGGTTTGTCACCGGAGACAGGAGGTCTGGAATCTGTTGCAAGAGATTTGTGAAAACAGAAATAGTCGTTGGTTCTTGGTTGGAGATTTCAATGAAATCATGAACAATGAGGAGAAGTGGGGAGGTCTATTAAGGTAGGAGAGTTCTTTATTTCCCTTCCATTCAATGGCTAGAGATTGCAGAATAAAAGAAGTACCAAGCTCTGGAAACTCTTTATCATGGGCTTGAGTCACAGAAATTATAACTAATGGAGTAAGGAAAATGTTTGGATCCAGTGTTGGCTTGATAGAGCGTTTGACAATGCGGAGTGGTTTAGATTATTCCCAAGAGCACACTCCAGCTACCTGGAAAATCTAGGCTTTGATCATAGACCTATACTCAACAGTCTAGCACAAAGTATTCAAGGACGTACTGGACGTTTCTGTTTTGATAAAAGATGGTGTGCGTAACCAGAGGTAATGGAAATCATACGAAAATGTTGGAATATACAAGGGTCAGATTCTGCTGGTCGGAGTTACTGAATGGATTAGATCATGTCGAAAATCTATGTCGGGAGGAAAGAGGTTTTCAGACAGTAACACCAAAAAGCAAATACAAAATCGTAGATGAGACTTGGAGCATGAAGAGGCTAAACAACATCAGGATTTGAGCTTGATAGCAATCTGGAAAATGGAACTTGAGAAAGCTTTCGAGAAGGAAGTGACATATTGGAACGAAAGGAGTAAGAATACTTGGCTCAAATAAGGTGATAAGAATACAAAGGTCTTTCATGGATGGGCGCAGTCAAGGAAAATGAAGAGCAAAGTATCCTCTCTATTGGATAATGATGGAGTTGAACACTTCGATGAAGACAAAAAAGGAGACATAGCAACCAACTACTTTACAGAACTCTTTAAATCTTCTTCACCTGTCTAACCAAACAACACTTCAAGACGGTCATGAGTGCTATGTCCAGTTTCTGGTGATTCATGTGAAGACAAGAGGAAAATGCATTGGGTAACTGGGGAGAAACTGTGCTCTTCAAAGGATAATGGCGGTTTGGGTTTCAGGGATATAGAGCTCTTTAATCAACCTCTATTGGCTAAACAAGCATGGAGGCTTTTCAACAATCCTGATAGTCTTTTGGCGAGAGTATACAAGGGTCGCCACTATGCTTCATCGGAATTCTTAGAGTGTGGAAAAGGTTATCTTCCATATGCTTGACGAAGCATTTTGTGGGGCATGGAACTCTTAAATAAAGGTCTGATTAAATCCAGGTAATGGAGAATCTACAGGAATCTGGTCAGATAAGTGGATCATGGACTCACGTCCAAGGCAACCAATTAACAAAGAGATTAATATTGAGGTTAACAGGAAAGTGAGTTCTCTTATCGATGTTAATGGGGAATGGAGAGCAGATGTGTTAGATGAGCTCTTTCCTGTTAATGAAGTCAAAAGAATCCGCTCCATTCAACCAGAAAGGGTTGCCGACATAAGCATATGGGCACTAACTGATCATGGTTCTTATACTGTCAACAGCGGGTACTGGCTTGCAGCTAATAGTTCATTTATTTCTGCAACACCTCGTTCTCCAGAGGATCAGGAGATCCTAGAGTTGAAGAAGAAGATATGGAAAGTCCAAATTAGTCCTAAGATAAGAATGTTTCTATGGAGAGCGGTATTTGAAGCCTTAGAAATTGTTGATAGGCTGCAATCGAGGGGATTGACGGTGAGTATGGAATGCAAACTATGCAACGCCTCACAGGAGACAATAAACCACGTGTTGTTCCAATGTAATCCAGCTCAAGACATGCTCAGAGCAGTGAATTACCCTCAAGACCCGTCTACCACCCGAAACCTTTAGTGAGAATATGAGATTGGTATTGGAGCTAATATATGATTCATCGATACCGGAGAATAAACAGAGAGCTATACCCTGGTTGCTATGAACGATATGGAAGAATCGCAACTCTAAGCTTTATGCTGGAATTCGTACAGTTACATATATTCTGACTCAACAAGCTTTTTAAGAAGCTACATTATGGATAGAGGTAAATAAAACTAGTTAAGCCACATTGATGCAATCTTCTTCTTTAGGAATGAAGAAATCCAACATAAACTCCAACTAGAAAAACTATTCTTCCTTATGCGGCAAAGCCTGGATTACCAGAGATCACCAGGGTTCGTTTCATCATCATGCTAAGAATGCTTTTAAGTCATCCACAAACAAATTAACAACGAAACTTCGATGCATCGCTTGGGCCCTTCAAAGTCTGCTTGACTTAGGATATCATGATATAATAATCTGAGTGGAAAACCAGGAGGCGATAAAAGCTCTCTCTAAACCAGAATAATGGCAACATTACCGAGTGCTGCTAGATAAGATCGCAGAACTAAGAAACAGTTTCAGCGCTGTAATATTTTAGCATGAATCTATGAAGTTGAACTTCATTGCTCGTGACATTTTGTGAAATGTCCTTGGCGATGGTAGATTTCAGTTATATTCAGCGATGGGCGGTCCAGCTCCATAACAGGATCGAGAATGAAGCTTCAACCAATGAGATTGTTAAGTCTTTCCCTTAAAATCATTTTGTTGGTTTGGAGTTGTTGTTCTGTTGTCTTTGTACTTCATGTTCTTGTCAAACTTGGGACTACCTCTTAATTGAGGTCAAACGTTTAGAAAAAGTAATATATAATTTCAAACTTGATATTATTTAAAAAAAAACAAATAAGACAGAAAACATTAAAAATAAGTATAGTTTTGAAAACTTTAATTAAATAATAATTTATGTTATTGAATTGGGTCATTTGGTTATGATTTAAATTTGGTCAATATATAATAATTTATAATTACATACGGAACATTACTTTAATACAAGCTCATATATTCTTTTTCGGGAAAAAACCAGAAACATATGACTTCTACCGGTTTTTTTTCATTCTCTTTGAGAATTATGTATCTCACATCTTATCTCCTTGTCTCCATTCGACCCTTGCTTTGCGAGTGTTTTCTAAAAAATTCGAGAAACATATGTTTATGTTTTCACAATAATAACTGAAAAATATGAAGGTAGGCTATTGATTACTATTGCAGCTTTTGGCATAAATGTTCGATTTTCTTTGTTGATGTTTACTTCAGTTTATGCAATTAGGCTTTTCTAATCTGTATTCCTTGTTATGATTTTTCAGAGACCAGCTGATGTTGGAATACCAAGACGCTTCGATCGGATAGACAAAGCAAGACAAAGTAAAAACAAACTGAAAAAACTCTTGCATGTTTTTGATCGGTAACTATTAATTAATCAGTCAAAACTATCATTTGGTGTCTTTAGTGGATGTTTTTTTTAAATCACATTCCCTTGCACTAATTTCTGGGTCAGCGACTGTATTTCATATCTTTCTTCCTTTCAAAGTTTGCCCAATGTATCATCTTTCTTTTTATATTTCAGATAGACCGGCTTATGTTTTCAAACCACGACCCTTCGATTGGAAAACATAGATGGAATTAATATTTGGAGCCTCAACTAATATCGGTTATTCTATGTATTTCACGGTCTAATCATTGATGAGACTATGGAGATAGAGAAGTCGATGGATATATCAGACGTACTACATTCAAATCTAAGTATTTTCTGTTTGGCTCTGCTGGCAAAACAACTGTAGAGATTAGTTCAGTTCCAGGACCCTCTTCTTGCGAGAGTATTAAGAGGAAGATACTTCCGCCAAAGCTCACCGCTACGTGTCACAGTAGCAAATTCGCCATCTTATGTGTGGACAAGTTTGATGGCAGCTAAACTCCTCTTAATATTGGGTATTAATCAGAAAGTGCACTCGGGATATCAAATAATCGTTTTGGGAAGAACCTTGTATTCCCACAATACCGGCTAGCCTAGAGAAACCGATCCAACCGATGGTAAATCCATGCTTGACAGTGAGCGAGTTGATTCATCGATCTCCAAAGGTCTGGAATGTGGAAAAACTGGAAAACCTTATTACCCAGGAAGACATACGGATCATTCATGGTTTGGCCATCAGCCAAATTCATAGAGATGACATGTTCAAATGGAGTTGCACTCAAAACGGGATGTATACTGTGAATTCTGGGTATTGGGTTGCTATGAATGTGCTCAATAGGAAACATGAGGAATTGGTGAGTGAACCTAGTACTACTAGGCTAAAGGAATTTGCCTCGAAAATAAGTGCCCCACAAAAGATCTGCCATCTTATATGGCAGATGGTGTTAGGCCATCTGGTGGTCACAGGAAACCTAACAAGACGCCATATGAGTTGCGATAATCAGTGCCCTAGACCTGGAGAGCCTGATGAATCTGTTAATCATGCAACTTTCGAATGCCCACACGCTCTACAATTTTGGGCTCTTACTTCAACATCTTCGTGTCCGGGAAGTTTTCCAATGTCAAGTGTTTATATGAACTTAGATTATCTGCTTAGGAGAAAAAATAAATTGAAGATCCAGCTCTGTATAAAGATTCTTACACATGGATTATTTGATATCTATGGAAAGCCCCAAATGATAAAATTTTCGAGGAATCTCATGGGACCCTGGAGCTGATTAGACATGCGGAGAGTGAATGTAATGCTTGGTTTGAAGTAAAATCAGAACCTATAGGTGTGGATCAAAGAAATCAAGTGAGTACTCAAGCCATTAGCATGCACAATATTTGTGTTGTAGATGGATCATGGACATCAGCCGCAAAATACTGTGGATATGGGTGAGTTTGGCTGGACGAATCAGGAAATGAGCAACTCTTAGGGTTGAAAAATAAAGAGAACTATATGTCTTCTTTACATTCAGAAATGAAGGCTTTGCTCTGGGCAATGAAATGTATTCTACAAAACACTGATTGCCAACATTTTGGGACAAATTGTAAGAATCTATTATATATGACTCAGGATCCGAATGATTGGCCAAGGTTTTCCACGAAACTTGGGGAGTTCGCTTTGCCGAAGAGAAGATTTCCAAATTACACGATTTCCTACATTCCAAGAGCACAAAACCGATTTGCGGATGGACTAGTTAGGACGGCTCGCTCTTTTTATCGTTATCTATCATTTGTTGGTTGTCCTGTCCAGGTCTGGATTCCCAAATCAACTCAAGTTTGAGTAATAGAATAGTATTTTGATTTAAGAAAAAACATAGTATTTTTTTTATTTACAAAATAAAAATTGACTTATTACATTTCGCTAATGGCTTACAAAGTAGTATACAAGATGAAACCAAGATCAAAGATTTTAAAACACATTGTTCGAAATGAGAATGTAAATTAGCTTGATTGTAGAAGGTCTGTTTAATAGAGAAGATCATAGACAATTGTTAATTAGAAAAGTCAGAATAACTTGATCGTATTAGCAGGATTGTAGATGCAATTAAAATAACTAAGAGAGACGATTATGTGATTTAATCCTAAGTTGGTGAGGAAATTTACTTATTTTACATTAAAATGGGGAAAAGACATATCTTAGTATTTATATTAATCAAAAATCTACCATTGCAGGTCACCTGTTCTCAAAAATCATCAACAATAATGATATTGTTATCTTTTGGTTTTATGAAAGCGTACATGTTCTTTTTGGAGAAAATAAAAGCGTCCATGTTGGAGCAAGAAGTCCTTTAGGTGATTTCAAATGAAGTGGCTAGTCCTTGCCGACCAACATAAACAGCAAAAAGTTAGTAGAAATCATTATTTTATTTACAGGAAACAATGTAGAAGCATTTAGGGTTAGGAATAACATTGAACCCATTCTTTTTAGAATAAAGTGTTTTTTTTGTCTAACTTGGGGGTATCCCAGGCCAATGGAGAGGTCCAGACTAATATTCAAGGGGAGGTGCAGCCTACAGATAGATCCTCTCTCCGGGTATTCAAATGGGCCCTAAAGCATGGGTTCATATCTGTGCAAGGTGACCAGGATAATTGTGACTTAGTTTTGCGCAGCAGGTGGGTCGAACTTGAAACGTGTTAGTGTTCCAGCCCCGCCTCCTTACCACTCAACCACAATCATCCGTTTGTGTTTTGTTTTCTAGGGCCTGACTTTTTTGAGAAGAGTAAATATTGTTAAGGTAGACATGTTGATGGTGTTTTGTGAGTAAGATTGTGTTTGAACAATATATGTATAAGGTATATTTATAATGTTAGCTCGAGGGTGTAGGTTGTTAAAGAAATCTTTATCATAAAAGTTATCAAAAATTGATTTACACGTTGTAAAAAAAATATACGTAACTTCTGAAGCCACAACATCAATTGTGCTTCTAATGATAATCTGAATATTAGAACTAGAATTTTCCTTTGTTTTTTATATGTAACTCATTTCTTGAGCAAATATGAGGTAATTAGAATCTATTTTTGTCTCTTATCTTTCCTTACACGTTCAATATTGTATTCATGATGTTTTCAAACAAAAATATTCTCTATATGCATCACATTGAGGTTGTGGCGTAAAAGAAAATCCTTCCAGTATGGAAACTCCCAAATATATTTTTTCTTGTGCCAATTGTAGTGAACTCCGTAATAATCATGCATATTTCCGGAAATTTGCCAGTTACCACCACGATAAACTGTTTTTTGAGCTTTGTAGTAATCAATTTTCTCTTCAAATTGTTCTCCACTTAAATATGGATGAGAAGTGTCTCTGACAGCTCTTTTATACCTAAACAATGTCTTGTTTCTTCGGTACGGATGGGTAAGGGGAAGAATCGACGATGACAATTGAACCAACATGTCTTTCTACCATTCTTCAGTTGAAATGCATCTGTCATTCCAAAATAATATGGAGAAGATAACCTCTCATGTGTAGTCCATCCAGACAACATCCCATAAGAAGGAAAGTCACTTATGGTCCACAAAAGTATTTCTCGCATCGTAAAATTCTTTTTGGTTGAACAATCATACATCCTTACCCCTGTTGACCATAAAACTTTCAATTTTTATCAGTGGTTGTAGAAAAACATTTAGAAACCTTCTTGGATGCTTCAGACCAGAGATTAATATGGTCAAGAATAAAAATTCCCATTTCATGCACATCTCAGGTGGCAAATTGTATGGCGTAAGAATAATTGACCACAATGAATATTGTCTCCCTAACATTCCAAATGAACTAAATTCATCTGTGCATAGTCTAAGATACACATTCTGAATATTTCTAGCAATGGATGTACTTTTTTAAATGTTTATAAGCTCTTGCATCTGATAAATGAGTGATATCGCCATCCATTTGAGTGTGTTCCGCATGTCATCTCATCACTCCAGCAGTCCTCTCGAATTGATGCAATATTTTCAACTTGTATGTAATTGGTAGGTATCACATCCTTTGGTATGGTACCCTATTACACCCTCGTCCTTGCGGTTTGAATCGTAATTTTTTGCAAAATTTACATTCTTCTAACTTCTCATCATCTCCCTAGTAGATCATGCATTTGTCAATGCAAACATCTATCATCTCCGAAGGCAACCCAAGACTATAAACCAATTTCTTAATCTCATAATAAGAATCAATAGACACATTGTCTTCTGACAAATACTCTTTGAACAAGTCTTTCCATGCAATTTTCAGGTAGATTGGGATCAATTTTAATATTTATTATCTTAGCTGCTAACAAAAATTTAGAGAGACCTTTTTTACAACCATTGTAGATTGGCCGATTCGCAGCAGCTAACATTTCATAAAACTTTTTGCATCTATTTTAGGTTCTTCAACTTCATCAGCTACAATGCTATGCTACCATATCATGAACCCTAATCATAATTTATCATTTGCTCCTCCTGATGGTAACTATTTTCAGTATGCAAATGATCAACCGGTTCATCAAGAATATTGCTATTACTACTACTAGCTTCATTCTCACAATTATAATATTCTCCATGTTGAAACCAAATATAGTAATGTGGCATGAAACCTCTATTTACTAAATGTTTCCATACATTTTAAGACCTGTAAATTTAGTATTGTTGCATTTCTGACAAGGATAGAACATCTTACCGCTTCATGCGTGATCAGCGTAGAATCTGATTGATGAATAAATATCTCCAGCCCGTCGATAAATTATTTTGTCACTCTCCCGTTCGCATCTCTGTGCGTATACATCCAACTTCATCACTCGTAAATATTCCCATCACTATATTTTTCACATTTTAGATTTTCTTTTTGATGTGTTTCATTTAAAAGACAAATGACATATATATAGAGGATTTTGAATTTGGTAGGTGAAAATTTAGAAGGAATTTTCGAAGAAACTTTGTTTGTAAGCACAACCACAAACACACAAAAAGTAGGTACACTCGTAATTTTGTCGTTAAATAAACATAACATGTTTACAAGTTAACTTATATTTTACCACAAATAAGAATTTTCGTTATTTGACGACGAAGTTATGTGGAAATGAATATTCCTCGTGAAGTGACGTATGATAGACGTAAATTTAAGAGGCTGCTTTCCTCGTTAATTTTCCTAGTCAGGCAGAGGTTTTCTTTTATTGTTGAATGCAATAGTAAGATATTCAGCTCTCTCTGTGAATCTAATCAGATGACTAAGTGGAACTTATTGGAATAGGGATTTCATAGAATTTTGGGGATTAGGGATTTCATAGAATTTTGGGATTTTGACAAATCATCCCTTATTGGATAAGGTATTTATAAATAGTTTGACAAATCCTCCCTTGTTGGATATTGCATTTATAGAAATTTTATTAAATCACCCCTTATGGATTTCTTCAATGAGATTCATCAAAAGTTATTTTGGATTATTAAAAACTATCATTTACTTTTCAAATTCAATAGAAAAGAAAGCTCATATATATTAATTGAGATGATTTTTCACTCATACAAGCCGCTTGAAAAACAAAAGTTATAATATGACTAGTTGAAGTTTTATTTTTTATTCTTATCTATATTTTAAAAACTGGAGTACAAAATAAATTAACCTTATTTTTAATATTATATATTTTTTCCTTACTTTCATTCATTTTAACTACTTTATTAATTAATTCTTTACAGATAACATGACAGTATTTATTATAAAAATACAAAACATAACTTATTTCCTTTTAAGTGTTTTATTATACTTTTTACATTTTTTACAAACTACTCATTAATCGTATTTACCATAATAATTCGACGTCATTTATTTTACGTGCTAACTATAATAATTTCACATGTTTGAATAAAATTGTTCTATTAGTACAAGAATTCAAACCGGTTTACAAATATTTTTTATATATCCCTTATATATTAAAGGAA
>CAJHQP010007886.1:0-29818 GCA_905132765.1 Moricandia arvensis
TGGTTAGTCGCCAATCTGTCGGAAGTTACGACTGATTTTCGACTAGAATGGGGTCGGTACGTTTTAGTCGCATATCGAGTCGTAATATATATGCGATTATTTTGCGACTGATAATAGTTCGTCGTACATGCAGTCGTGGATTTAGTCAGAAAAAACCGGTACTAAACATCGTGATTTACATTTTTTTCAGTTGGTGTACCTACTTTTTTGTGTAGGCAGTCGCTATTTAGTCGCAAGGTAGTCGAATAGTTTCTATATATTTACTATTTTTCGTTTTCTTTTCTCCTCACGTCGTACAAGACTTAAAGAGAAAAAAATTTTGAAAAAAAACGAAAGTTTAAAAGAAAAACGAAAGTTTTATGTTTTGCAATGTCTGGAAATTATGGCTATTCAAATCTTCGAGAGTGGGATGTATAAGAGAATCGATGAAGAGACGGAAATATCTCAGAAGAGTTCATTGCGGGGGTGGAGCAATTTATGACATTTGCAAACAGTCAGCCTCTAACACAAAGCAATAGGTAAGTTTTTTGCCCTTGTAATGCTTGCCGGAACGAGAAATTTCTCCTAGGAACAAAAATTTTGGAGACATATATATAATAGAGGATTTATGCCAGACTATTTTATTTGGTATAAGCATGGAGAAGAAATAGATATGGCATTAGGAACGAGTTATGTTGATCGACGCATTTAAGTGGTAATGAAGAAGTTGGTATGAAGACAATTATGTGGATATGGTGAATGATGCATTTCGTGATATGTGAGTTTTGATACTATCAACAGGATCGGAGTTATCAGAATGTCAGTAGACCGCACGTACCATGTCGAAGAATTTCTACAATTTGTTAGAAGGAGCACAAAATCCTTTGTATGATGGTTGTTCGTGAGGGCAATCACAGTTATCTTAGCTGCTCGGGTCTTGCAAAACAGGCAGATTATAATGCTGAGTTGAAAAGTGTGTGGATTCGGTATGTCAAATGTTGACAGACTATTTACAGAAGGAAACACGGCAACCGATTCACACTACGAGACGAAAAGTGATGCGCAATTTAGGGCTCCCATATTATACAATTGATGTTTGTATTAACAATTGTATGATCTTCTGGAAAGAAGATGAAAGGTGGGAAAAGTGTCAATTTTGTGATGCAGAAAGATGGAAGGCCAGGGACAAAAGACGTAGAAACAAAGTACATATAGTCGTATGTGGGTATCTACCTATAGCTGATAGGCTGAAGAGAATGTACCAGAGCAAGAAAACGGCTGCGGCTATGAGATGGCATGCTGAGCACAAGCAAAGGAGGGAGAAATGTGTCATCCGTCTGATGCAGCAGAATGGAAACATTTTCAAGATATACATCCCCAATTTGGCCGAAGAACCTCGGTAATGTTTATCTTGGATTATGTACAGATGGATTCAATCCATTTGGGAATGTCTCATAATCATTCTTTGTGGCCTTGTAATCTTGCACTCCATATAATCTACCCCTGGTATGTGCATGAATACAGAGTATTGTTTCTTACATTCTGAATTCTGGGCGCAAATCATCGCGAGCGCTAGTCTGGATATCTTCTCAAACCTCTGATTGAGGAATTAAAAAAGAATTGGTGGTCAACTGGAGTTGAGGCATACGATGTGTCTTTGAATCAAAAATTTTAATCTAAAGCCGTGCTTTGTGGACTATAAGTGACTTTCCAGCGTATGGCATGCTATCAGGATGGACAACACATGGGAAATTGGCATGTCGATTTGCATGGAAGATACAAATCTTTTTATCTGCCAAATGGAAGGAAGACGTGCTGGTTTGATTGTCACAGAAGATTTCTTCCTTATGATCATCCATTGAGGAAGATAGAAAGGACTTCTTGAAGGGAAAACACACCTTAAGGGAATTTCCACTGATTCTTTGACTGGGGAGCAGGTTTATTCTGAGCGGATTAAAGGGTGTTATCCACGAAAACGTCTAGCTGGGCGGTGGAAACGGTCATGAAAGAAGAAGCTTGGATATGGAAGTACCATAACTGGCACAAGGAAAGCATATTTTGGGAGTTGCCATATCTGGAGGACCTAAATCTTCGACATAATCTTGATGTGATGCATATAGAGAAGAATTTTTTTGATAACTCATGAATACTCTTATGATGTAAGGGTAATCGAAAGACACAATCAATCAAGATTGGATATAGCACAATTTTGGTGATCGGCCACACTTACATGTTGATGGGTTATGGTCAAGCTCCATTTCTCATACACATTGGACGAAGATGGAAAAGTTTATTGAGATGTGTGAAACATTCAGTTAAATTCCTGACGGTTATGCTTCAGACTTAGCTAGTTGTGTTGATATAGAGAACAACAGTTTTCTGGCATGAAGAGTCATGACTGCGCATGTTTTTATGGAGCGGCTACTTCCATTTGTTTTTTCAGAACTCTTAGGACAAAACGTCCATCTTGGCGTTATCAGGTGCTTATTTTGTTATATGGTTTTATATATGAAATGATACAAGTACTTCATATGTGATTATAAAATTGAATTTTGGTAGGGTTGTTGATTTTTTGTCCGCGACTTTGCTCAGACTTTGCAGAAAGATCGTCTTCGTATTCTTAAAAAAACATTGTTTTGATCATCTGCAATTTAGAGAAGATTTTTTCCACCATCATTTTTCGACATAATGGAGCACCTCCTATACATCTCCCTACGAAGCTGAACTGGGAGGACTATTCATATAGGTGGATGTATGTTTGTGAAAGGAATTTCAAGTTGAAAGCAAAAGCAAAGAACAAGAGATTTGCTGCAGGATCGATTGTTGAATCATATATTAACGAGGGAGATAGCTTTACTTCTCCGAGCACTATTTTGTTGATCACATACAAACAAATATCAAGGTAAACAGCATAATATTCCTTCAATTCACTAATTTTAATGTGTAAGCACATGTTTTTTTTTACTTTATGATGTGGATGCATTCTTGCAGGTTCACAAGATTTGATGAAGGTGAAGTCCCTGTATATATTTCCGGTGACGTGCTGATATATTTACCCAAGTAGGTCGTCCAAGTGGGGAAATGGCAGAAATATGGCTTTCTGAAAAGACTATAAATGCGCACATTCTATGTTCTTCGAAATTGTGATATTTTCAGCCATGGTGAGAGGTATACTTTGGTAATTTCATTATTTTCTTTCCATTTATCGACCTATAATTTTTCATACTATTTGTGTTGGTGATCTCATATAGGATGTTTGAAGATTATCTAGATGCAAAATACCTAACTCTCAGAGAAAGAACTCTATGCAAAGAGAGCTGATGATATCTACTTGGTGAAAGATTATGTAGTCTTAGTAATACTATTATGTATCCAATTGTGTGTATAATTATTTGTATATATATATATATGCAGGTTAGTTTACTGGGAGCAACACACATGGGGTTTTGATGTGTGGGTTAAAGATATTGCGAATGGACAGTGCATAAGGCCAAAACATGGCCCATTATTACACTAGAGGGTTTTTTATTTCATACACAAACATGGCGAGGGACGGAAGACTTGTAACTACGGGTGTATGGTGTGTAAGGAGAAGTTAACAAATGCATCCGATGAAGCTGATTACTACGGGATTTACTGATATCATTGAAATTGAGTATGAGGGCGCAGTAGTTTGAAAATACACTTTTCAAGTGTAAGTGGTATGATCCTGTTTATTGGTGATGAGGACTCGGCGAAGCAATGGTGGCATCGTGGACGTCTTTCATCGAGGATACTATATTGACATTTATTCTAGGTACTTTATACATATTAATTGAATTTCTTATATATAGATATGTAGAACTATTAGTTTATTATTATTTATTTGACAGCTCTCAGCACATCAAGTTTGTTATAGTCGTATCGTACGTAAAGAAACAAGAGTTATGGTACAATGTTTTAAAGTGAATCCGAGGGAACTGTAGGAGATATGACAAAGACTACATTGTTGCAACAAGAATGATGATGCGTATTGATGATGGTCGAGATTAGCCGTCGACGATTTGGTACATGCTCATGTAGAACCAATAAATCTCGAGTTTGATGTGTTAGATGCTGAACAAGAGGATGAATTTCAATGTATATCATGTCTTCTTCTGATGATGAAGAGCACGCGAAACACCCTAGTACAATATTAGTAAAAATGTAGTATAATGTTATATTGTATATATTTTGTAAACTTTGTTCTAATGTGTATTGTAGTATATTTTGTAAACTTTGTTTTAAACTTTGTTCTAATGTGTATCCTTTATATACTAAAGCACTAGTCACTTTACCATCAAATTTAGAAATATCATAAATATTTACAAAATAAAAAAATCAATTGAAAAAGATAATACTTAAAAGAAAAAACATAACTCTAACGGTTTTAGATATTCCACAAATCCAGTTCTAAGGCACACGTTCTGTCTATGTTCTTCTTGCTTTTAAGTCTATGTCAGTTTAGAGTATTGTGCTGGAGTTAGAATCAGAACAAAGAGAATTGGAAATAGAAGAAGAAAAAAATAAAGATAGAAAGCAAACAAGATGGAATCAGAAGTAGGCTTTGGATAAAAGGTACATACGCATTCATCACCTTTAATGATTCATTGGATTTGTAATATTATTATTTTTGTTGTAGCTAGGTGAGATGAATGATTACGAGAGTACTACACGCGCATAAATTTTCACTAATTTTAATCTCCCTCTTAAAACTAAATTTCTCTCCCTGCCCGCCTGAAGCCTCCATGTAAAGTTTCCCTCCAATAAAATTTCATGGTCCCCACTAAGGCCGGTCAGTTATTAGAAACCAACAATAAAGAAACAAAATAAACAATCCTTTTCTCAAACCTCGATACTCTCTGAGAACTCTGATCTCCTCTCCCTCAAAACTGAAGATGATGGCTGGAACAGCACAGGAAGAAGTACACGGAAACCTGGGAAAGGGGCTAAACCATCGCTCTCTCAGTGAGCCGTCGCAGTAATTGATTTCATTCCAATGACAACAGAGGCTCCGCCTGCTCTCGTCACCACCGCGCGGATCTGGACGCAATAAACGGTGAAGTGACTACCCCACGCTCCGAAGCAGCTGTTCCGGGAAGCAACGACGGCTGGCGACAGCCCTGGGCTCTCAGAGCTCTCTTCAACGCTCTATTTCAATCACACTCCACACCACGTTATCTCGAGGGGTCTCAAACTCAGCCAATGTTCAATCTCAACGACCTACTGTCTCTATTACCAGGCAACAATCTCTATAAGTTCTGCAAGCTCAAACTCAGAGAGTGACTCGAGTGACTCAGATACAGAAGCTCCAGAAGGTCCCAGAAGGTCAGGAGAGAAGACCAGTCCACATGTAGACGCGACATCTGTCTAAAGACGCAGATGAGTGTTCTTAAGCATCCTCTGCTCACCAGGCCGAGACTGCAGCATGTCCTTCCTCCCACCTCGAGCCTGGACCACGTGTTAGTTACATGTCTCTCTAGAAACTTTTAAGCTTATGCGATTGTGTCTTTGAATTACTTTTGTCGATGTGTCATATTAAAGAATTTGGTTTCTGTGAATTACTTATTGAGCTCTAGGTGTGATTATTACTTATGAGATTTTGGTTCAGTGAATTACTAAAATATGCGAGTTGTCTCTGTGATTCCTACTGAGTTTTCTATAATTGATCGGTTATTTCTGTGAGTAGCTATCCTCAAGGCACAATTGCTTATGGTATTGTTTTTTGTGATTTTGTTTTAGTTTATTGTATGTTTTGTGATTGATAATTATTTACGTTATGGTATTGTTTCTGTGATTGAATTATTTTAGTTTATGATATTGTTTCAATGATTGAACTTGTTTATGTGAAGTTTATCTTGAGAGTTCTGACATTGTTTAGCTTTCGAGAAGTTAGAATATCTATGGTGTTTCTTATCATGACTCTCTGCCTAATATTACTTATGTTTTTGTGTTTCGAGTTTGGTCGTGACAGGTCTCGACTGACCCAGAAATGATCACAGAAGGTCTACATAAACAGAGTTTGATGGTCCTTATTTACAGCTGGACAGTTGTACCTCGCGAACAGACCAAGAGAAGATACTTTATTGAATTTGCAGTTAAGTATTTTCTTCTAAATTGCTCTTGTAATAGATTTCAGGTGACTGTAATTTGTGTTTTGGTATTATCTCTTTGAATTCTAAACTGTTAATTTAATTTGATTCTAACATAATACCTTCGTCTTATGTATTGTAGAAATCACACTTGGAATCTCATACATACTGGGCGTGGTTCAAGAGAAGTTTGAGGACATATGGTCGTGCTCCGTTTGAAGGACATTGTTTAGCAAATGTAGGACCTTCTAGAAATCGGAGAATGGGATAGGGAGACTCTGTGGAAGAAATGGTAGAGTATTGGGACAGCTGCTGAGCGCATAAATAAAAGCAAGAGGCATCCACTTCTTCGATGTCTGAATCGGGGGTGGACTTGGTCCTCACACCCGACTAACTCAGGCAAAGTTCTTACTGCCAAATGGAACAAGAAATGTGCTAACTTCTTTTCTGACTCTACAGTTAACTTTTTCTGTATTATTGTACGCCTTTACTACTCATGCTACTATTTCAGGTGAAGAAATTGGCGACGCAAATAGTGTCTATTGGAGGTTTTCATCAGACACATACATGGCACTTTGTATGATTAAGAAGGACTAGCAAGTTGCAGAGCATATCAGAGGACACAGCAAGCAGCAAGTTGGTTCACCTTGGCACTGAAAACTCAGAGAGTTCAGATGGTACTATCACACCTAGTCGTCTCACAGCTCTCTCTAGACTAGATAATGAGTCTCTTCCTTTTGTTAATTTACTCGCTTATCTCTGTTTTTTAATGATACTTCTCTACATATAGTTAATTATTTCTGCATTATAATATCTCTGCCGATCTTCTTTTGTTTTTGTAGTCCACTTTCACAGACAAAAGAGGAAAACACTATGGTAATAGGAAGCTTTAGAGAGTACAAGTTGTCAACGGAGAAAGCGGAAGTATCAATGCATCCTCCTCTTCTCTCCTTCTACTTGACGCTCCCAAAACAGCTCGACAAGCTCTCCATAAGACTGAGGAGCCAGTGCTTGCATAATGCTCAGTTAAAGAAAAAACTCAAAAAGTCTTCTTGCTGGAGAAGTATCTGTCTGCAACTGATCCAAAGTTTATTGCCTTCATAGCTCTACTGAATTATGAAGAAGAAGATGAAGATGATGATGATTTTAGCTTCTCTATACTTTTTCTATCTTCTCTTGTGTAACTGTTTTGTAAATGATATTACTTTAATCATCTTAAGAGTTTCTTTGCCACATTTATTATTAATATCTCAGTTCTATTGTCATTTCCTTCTACAATGAATAACACACATCTGATGTGTATTTTAATCAATTAAGTTCATACCATGTAGTCGGCCTAATTCAGTTTCAGTAATAAACACAATTAAGTAGCTATTAGTCGCTAAGTAGTCTTAAATCAGTTGCTACTTAATCGTATTTTATGACTGAGTACGACTGAATAGAATGACTACTTAGCGACTACATATTATCGTCTACTTACCGAGCTAATACACAGTCGCAGTTGGTCTTAAGGTCGTCGTAAAGTAGTACGTCCAAAAGTTTTCGACTGATTGCAACAATTTTTCTTGCAGTCGCAGGCTTAGTCGCAGCGTAGTCGTCACATTAAAAGCAAATTAATGCCTGCATAACTACATTATGTTATTTGCGACGCAGCATTTACGACCACGTCGATCAGTCGCATAATCAGTCCTTACATGTTGTTTTCGAACTGGATAACGACTGATAACTGCATGTCGCTAAAACAATGTTTTCTGTAGTGACTTCTCATACTGCTCTGAACGTGATAAGTTACTCTTTCCTTCAACAAATCTCTGGTTACTTTTCTCTACTTCTTTTCTTCACACAAAACTCTCGAGATACTCTCACTCATAATTTCAGTCCATTCTGGTCTTTTCGCTGTCCACTATCTAACCAGAGATCACAAACTCTCTCCATAATCCATCATTCTCACTTAAACTCTCAAAAAGCTCTCTCTCTTGATTCTTAGTCTTTCTGGTCCAAACTAAACCAGAAGCAGATTGTACTTCACCAAATCATATCTCCATTTCATTCTCACTTCAGTCTCTCTCTCATGTCTCACATGGTATCAGAGCTACAAGCTTCCTAGAAAACCTTTCTTACTTCCGCAAATGAATCTCTGTCAAGTTTTCTCTTTAAAATCTGCTTGTTACATCCTTTTTGATCTCTGGTCGCAAAGGTCTCCAGTAGAGAAGACCTCACCAGAACTCAGATAGAGGAGTATATCATCTCTGGAACTCAAGAAAGCTTCAACTCAGCTTCAGCAAGCTTCATCAAAGCCAGTTTTAAATTTCAATCTCCTGCAAAACCAGTAGGAGACATTCTTTTGTCACTGTCCAAAACTCTCAAGATGAGAGATAACAATGAAGTGCGACCCCAGAGCTTCCAGGGTCCAAAGAAGCATACCAAATAACACCTCGCTCATTGTCAATAATGCTGAAGAAAACGCCATGGAGAAAATAATTTTGGAAGGCCAGGGTCACTGAATGAAGCTTCAAAGCGCTGAGGCTGTTCAAACTATTAACACTCAAATGGCGAAACAAAGCTAGCAAGCTCTTATTGATCCCAAACCCACGACCAGCAAAGAGGACATGAGTGTTCTGAAGTGATGTACCTGACCTGAAGGAAGGAATCGCAGTAAGAAGAGGTGTTGGATATACCATCTACACTCAAAATCATTTCAGTTTCAGTAAGAACACCATGGCTGGAGGGTTCAAGAAACCAGCCTCATGAGTTCTTGATAAGCGTGTGCCTCACTTAAAATAAAGAGACAAGAAGCCCATGTGTTCAGAGCTACAGAAGTACATTCCTGGACCATGGAGAGATATGCCCACTACCCAAACACTTTGGCACGACGTGATTGTGTTCATTAACTCCCTGAAGTATGTAGAGGAGCGATAGATTGGTACTCGTGAGAGATTGCTCAAGAGCTCTTACCTGAAGCCTAAGATGGGTGAACTAGTGAGGTTCCTCAAGAGATGAAAGCCACAATTACAAGCCAGAACGGCTGTGGTACTCAAGTGTTTGGCTGTCATTGCTGGCTCAACGCTTCAAGCTTGGCCATATACTCTCATTCTCTGGTCAAGCTTGTGGAGGGGTTTAATGAGAATCCAATGACCCATTGTTGAAGCTGAAGCAGGAAAAGTTGGTTGACCAGGGATATAACTTGGCTGAGGAAAGATATAGCAGTTCATTCAAATGATGGCAGCTGAATCTTTGAAAAGTCCCCTACCAAGTCTGTTCTACAAGTGACTTTGCAAGGCCATTATTAATATGGATGAAATGAGGGATCAAGTGCAAGCAAGAGGGAAGCACTCCTCATTATCATCCCAATATATGTGGCTTGATCTCAACACCAAGAAGTGTGAAATAAAGAGAAAATGATGTTAATATGTGAGAATAAAGTGTTTAGACGAGGTATTCAGAGAATGAAGAGTTTGGGTGAAAGAGATTAGTTTGGCTAAGAGACTGTTTGTGAGTGAGATTGAGAGATTATGAGAGTTTGGAGAGTAATGAGGTCGTGTGGACCAGAGAGAAAGAGTGTTTGAGAGAGTATAAGAACTAGAGAATGAAGATTGGGTGAAGGAGAGACTTATCTCTCACTCTAGAGAGTATGAGAGATTATGGAGAGTTTAAGAGAGTTTCTGAGTATGAGAGAGTATATGAGACTTAGAGAGAATATGAGAGTGTATGAACAGAGAGAATGATGAAGGAGGAGGCTCAATTCTCCTTAGGAATTTCGTGGTTACATGTGGGGGCTTTATAGCCAAGTACAAGACATTAAAAGCACAATAAACTACTAATAAAACATTAAAACTTAAATAACTAATTTGTAGAGAAAATGAGATCAGAGCTGGTTCAGAACTGGCTGGGGCAGACTGTTGTGGGATCAGGCTGTGGCCAGGACAGGTCTGGCACGTCCAGAGATGAGAAAGTGACTGGAGGAAGAGGCACAGTTCAGCTTGGTGTGATAGTGACAGTCCAGCTGCTTCTCCAAAGCACCCATGTGACTTCTAACTTGTCCAAATCAGACCAGAACTGAGTAATTCCATCAAAATTGATTCCCTTTACTCTGGAGGCTCCCAACGTCCATATTAAGTCTCCCCAACTCTTTCTTTCTTTGCAAGGTAAGTTAGGGCAAGAAGAGTTGCTTGTGGAGCAAGACTGTACGGACAGATTCAAACTGCTGTTCAGATGCTTGATTTGCTTGCTCCTGATTGCTTGGTCTCTTCATCAACTCCAGCTTTGTTGTTCATTCAACACATCCCCCTCAAGCTTGACCATAGAAACCTTGGGCAAGCTTGGAACTGAGATTTACTTGCCTCATTAAAAACCTAGTTATAGGGAAAAAGAGTACTAGCAATCCAGTCTTCTTTTGGCATCTTTATTGTAAGTAAACACGCCTTTCCTTGCTTCACACTTCAAATGGTTCCTCTGAACCTTCTTCTTATTTCACAGCTTGTCTCCCCTTGTTTCTGAGTTCTTGCTTCTTCATGGTTGAGATCAAGCCAACATGTCTTTGGGATGATAATAGGACTGTCTGCCCTCCTGGCTTGCACTTGAATTCCTCACTTCATCTTCTTCAGAATGGCCTTGCAACATGACTTGTAGAACTGACTTTATAGGGGGAATTTGCAAAGAGTTAGCTGCCATCTTTTTGAATGAACTGCTTCTTTGCTCAGCCAAGTATAGTCCCTGGTCAACTCCACTTTTTCTTTTTCTTCAGCTTCAACAATGGTCATTGGCTTCTCATTATGTTAAGTTGAGGTATCTAATTTGTGTGAATAGAGAGAGGAGGAAAAGAGAGGGGTTTGGGTCGACCCTGTCCGTACAAGGCCGTACAGGCCGTACAGCGTACAGGCCGTACAAGGTCGACCCAAAAGAGCTTTAAACCATGTTTTTGGCAATGTGCAAAAATGGGGTTGTCCGTACAAGGAAAAGTTACTGAGGTGAAAAAGGTAAAAGGTAAAAGAGGAGAACTTACATGAGGAGATCGAGTGGTTAACTTGGAGTGAAGAAAGGGTTTGGGTCGGGTAAAACTTGAAGCTTTAGGCGCCAAGGTTACCGTTTGAAGATAAGGCTTGGTCAAGCTTCCAGCCGGTGCAAGCTGTAAAGTGAGAAGCATCTAGTCAAGATGCATGGCATCTAGCCACCAGAGCCACTCGTTTGAACCATTAGGCGCGCCTCTTCTCCTGTCCACATGCTTTCCCTCTCTTGCTTTACAAAACCCTTGTAAACCTCTCTATATATTCTGAACTCTCTCTATGAATAAAGCATACAGTTCTCTCTAACCTTTCGAGTCTCACAATGTTTCTTCATAGTCTTCATTAATCTTCTTAGTTCTTAGTCTAAACCGAGTCTTTTGTTAATCAAATCTCTTTCTAGTCTCGTTCTTGTTACTTATTCATCTAAGTTCCTAAAGATCTTATGGTATCAGAGCCTGGTTCATCACGATCTGGGTTTGTGTTCATCGGAGTTGAAGAAGATCAAGGTTGAAGCTTTTTTGAAGATCTAAAGCTGTTCTTTGAAGATCCGGGTAGAAGACTGAAGTTTGAAGCTTGTGTGGTGTAAAAGCTTGAGTCATTTCACGTTCTTACCTTCAAAGACTCAACCTTTCCTCTCATTTTTGGGTTCATCCGTGTTCTACAGGTATAGATCCACTCCATTTCCAAGCTTTTTGAAGTCAAGCTGGTTGTGTTAGAATTATGTAAGTATGATGAGAATAGAAGAGAATGGTCGAGTTTGGTTGAGTTTGAGTGAAGAACAAGAGAGATGAACTCAAGAACACATTTCTGGACAGAATAGAGAGAGATAGAGAGAGAATGAGAGAGAGTGAGAGAGAGAAAGGAGGATTCGAAATCCTTACTTCATTTCATGCTTGTTTACATATTAATAAAGAGACAAGAGAGAGACATTCAGAAGAAAACAAAGAGGAAATATTAAAATAAGTTGCTTCTGCTCTGTGAAAGTGACAGCACCTCCAACAGCTCTATTGCTTAGCAAGACATGTGACTCTTTCAAATTCAACTTGTCACAGATATATCTTGCTCCCCAACGGTCTTCTAAGTCTCCAGAAGTGTATCTTGGTCGACAATGCTTCCTTGCCTTGTATTCCAAGTCATTAGGTCAGACTAGAAACCTTGTGATCCAAGTATGTACAAAATTACTTGTAGAGCAAGTTGATGAGTTCTCTTCTTTTCCATTTGTCCTCTTAGTCTCTCTTTTGGTTCTTCATCTCAATACTCCCCCTCAAGCTTGACTATAGGGACTGGTCAAGCTTGGAAACATGAAGAACTTCCCTCATTAAAACCTTAGTGTGCAAAACCCAGTGGGATAAAAACACACTAAGGAAAAAGAGTAGAAGCCTCCATGTTAGGAGAGCTAGTGAGATGTGAGGTCTATGAGTCCCAACTTAGAGTGGATGAACTCACAGACTTTGGTGCTTGCTGCCTTGGTGAAAATGTCAGCAAGCTGGTCTCACTTCTTGTGTAGCAAGGTAGAATGATTTGCTTCTCCACAGCTTGTCTGACCTTGTGGCAGTCTACTTCAATATGTTTGGTCCTTTCATGAAAGACTGAGTTTCTGGCGATGTGAATGGCAGCCTGGTTGTCACAATGCATTGTGATGGGTGATGTTGTCTCGATTCCCAAGTCCCCAAGCAACCCCTTGATCCATATCAACTCATTGGTGAGCTTTCTCATAGCTCTATACTCTGCCTCAGCGCTGGAACATGATACAACTTTCTGCTTCTTGCTTTTCCAAGTCACCAAATTGCCTCCAATGAATGTACAATACCCAGTAGTTGATTTCCTATCAACCCTATCTCCTGCCCAATCACAATATCCAGTTATCTCAGTGCTTCCATTGCATCCCATCCAAACACCTTGACCAGGAGCTTCTCTCAAGTATCTCAAGATCCTCTCCACCATGTTCCAGTGATGAACCTTAGGAGCTTGCATGTGCTGACTGACTTGGTTCACAGCAAAACAAATGTCTGGCCTTGTGATAGTTAAGTAAATAAGTTTCCCAACCATCCTCCTATACTTCTTGATATCTCCAAATGGCTTATCTTCAAACTCCCCCTCTCGCAGAACCTTGTAGCCATCTTCAAGTGGAGTCTTTGCTGTCCTTCCTCCAAGATCACCTGCCTCACTCAAAAGATCAAGGGCGTACTTTCTTTGAGATAAGAACAGCCCCTCTTTAGACCGGCATATCTCAATCCCTAGAAAGTACTTTAGTTCACCCAAGTCTTTAATATCAAAAGAAGATTTGAGAAAGGATTTGGTTAAGGAGATACCTTCCTTATCACTTCCTGTTATTATAATGTCTTCCACATAGATTAGTATAACCACAATGCCTTGTTTACTGGTGAGGGTAAAGAGAGTGTGATCAGCTTCAGACTTGATGAACCCTTTTCCATTGAGTGTTGTACTTAGCTTATGGTACCAGGCTCTTGGTGATTGCTTTAACCCATAGATTGCTTTTTTCAATCGCAAGACATTCCCTGGTTTGACCAGGTGTTCTAGGCCAGGAGGTGGTCTCATGTAAACCTCATCTTCCAATTCACCTTGTAGGAAAGCATTCTTGACATCCATTTGCCATAGATCCCATTCCAAGTTGACTGCCAATGAGAGAACAATCCTTATGGTGTGGAGCTTGGCCACTGGAGCAAATGTATCAAGGTAATCCTCGCCATAGACCTGAGTAAAACCCCTTGCAACCAGTCTTGTCTTTTTTCTTTCTGGTTTTCCATTGGCTAGGTACTTGATGGTGAAGAGCAAGCGGCTTGACACAGCTTTCTTGCCTTTGGGAAGCTCAGCTTCATACCAGGTATCATTCTTGATCATAGCATTGATCTCATCTCCAACTGAGTCTTTCCACTCTTCATCCTCCATTGCTTCTTCATATGATCTTGGAACGTATTCCTGGTCCAACTCCATGATGAAAGCTTGATGTTCTTCTGGATACTGAGCAAGAGAGCACACTGCACTTATTGGATGAGCCACTGCTTCAGCATTGAAGTACACTCTTGTGTTAATCCAGTTTGATGCAGGTTTCTTGATCCTAGTACTCCTTCTTAGGGGCTGAACCTGGTCGTCCTCTTCCACTTCCTGCTCTTCTTCCTCATGAACCTGAGCAGTTTCAGTCTGTTGTTCTTCAACACCATCCTGATCATGAACTTTGGGTTCTTGTTCATTGCCCCCTTCAGGATCAGGATGAGTGACTTCTTCAGCCTGTTGTTCACTTTCTTTAGGAGGTGTAGCTTCTCTGGTGGCCTCCTTTTCCTTGGATAAACTGATTCCCAGACTCTCCATGATTATTCTCAGGTTATTAGCCTTGTCAGAAGCCTGAGATAGGTCTTTCAGCTCATCCCAATTCTTCTCAGCATAGAAACCTTTTCCTTCCATAAATTTCACATCTCTGGATACAAGAAATCTTCTTGTTTCAGGATTGTAGCACTTGTATCCTTTTTGTGTAGAGGAGTATCCAATGAAGATACACTTCATGCTCTTTGCTTCTAGCTTGTTTCTTTGTTCTCCTGGTATCAACACAAAGCAGGCACATCCAAACACTCTGAGGTGATGAATAGATGGCCTGGTTTGGTTCAACACTTCATAAGGAGAGACATCCTTCAGCACCTTGGTAGGGATCCGGTTGATGAGATAGCATGCTGTGACCACAGCATCACTCCAAAACCTTTTAGGAACATTGGCATGGAACATCATTGATCTAGCCACCTCCATGAGATGTCTATTCTTTCTCTCAGCCACTCCATTTTGCTGAGGAGTATAAGGACAGCTTGTCTGGTGGACTATGCCATGCTTTGCTAGATGACTCTTGAATGCATTACTTGTATACTCTCCTCCATTGTCTGACCTCAGTACCTTCACATTAGCTTTAAAGTGGTTAGTTACATAAGATTGAAAGTTCATAAATGCATCTAACACACGCTCCTTAGAAGGAAGCAAAGTAATCCATGTGTATTTTGATTTCTCATCTATAAAGGTGACAAAATACTTATGGTTATCCCTAGAAATACATGGAGAGGTCCAAACATCAGAGTGAACTAAGTCAAAACATTTTTCATAGATAGTAACTGATGTTGGAAACACAGATTTGCAATGCTTTCCTAAGATGCATGCTTCAAATTCCAAGTGGCTAAATGACATGTCAGGCAGTATAAGTTCTAATGCACGAGAGTGTTGGATTTTCACCAGAGTATAAGGATCTGGGTTTGTGTGTGATGAACAAGCCTTTAAGGCAGTGATGAACTCGAAATGATGAAGAGAAAGGGTTCTGGTTAACTTGTGTTTACTTGAATCAAAACCAGAGATTAAGAGAGACTTAGAGAGATTAAAGAGACTAAGAAAGAGAGAGACTAAGAAAGATTTCGACTCAAGAACACAAGCTTTTATTTCTGGAAGTGGAGAGGGGTTTTGGTACGGCCCTGGAATGGCTGTAACTCCCTGGATCTCTTGTAGGTGGGTAAATCCTTTGATAATCCTTGACTCAAGAGAGATGGCACGTCTCCTGATACTCCAAGGCTTCTGATCTGGATATGACACACCAAAACAGAGAACCCACGCTGGATGTTACTCACCAGCAAGTCTCAACTCGCCAAAGCAAGAGAAGAGATGAAGAAAACGTTTGTTTCTGCTAAAAAACTTGATTGATTCCTTATTCAGCTGACTGCATACAATTATATAAAAGAAAACACGAAATCCCTAAACCTAAACCGAATGGGTTTTGGTTTTGTCTAACCCTAACCCTAAACCCAATTGAAATTGGTTTACAAAACCTAATCCTAATTGGTTTTGGTTTACCCTGGTTAATCCCAAAACGAATTTGCCTTTGGTTCAAATTAAAAACATTACAATCCCTTAAACAATCAGAGATTAAACCAATGGTTTAATTCCCTTTCCTTCTTCATGATGCCCACGACTTTAACTGAGTACTGGAGTGTCTCCTGATGGTCTTTGGATCCTCCACGTGCTGTTGCTTCATCCATCTTGACCTCTCCATGTCCACACTGTTTCATAATCATCCCATGACTATCAGAGGCCGCATCAAGTCTCTTATCCTTCTCTCTGTCTAATACTTCATAGACCATTCCAATGAGACATTGAAACTGCTCATTCAGCCAAGCTTTGATCAGTAGTTTAGCTAGCCAATACATTGGATTCTTTGACTTGAGCTTGAGCCTGCTCAGGATCGCACCATACTCTCTCCCTTCAAAAGGATTTGTCCTCAAACCCAAGTCTTGTAAGATGGCAGTACCTTGAACAATCAAATCCAAACTCTTGACTGTTTTAACCACGAATTGATTCATGTCTTTGCACACACAAACCTCTTCTCCTGGTTTGAATACAAAGTGCTGCAATCCTTTCTCGTGCCTTAGATGTATCTCATTGCAAACAGAACTTAGAGCAAGCAGTTTCTCCTCTTTAACAACAACAAGTTTCTGTTTTGCTCTTCTAAGCTGGTTCTGATCAATTATGGATCTGATCAAAAACGTGTTACCTGCTGACTCTCTTCTCTTATCAAAGCAGCTACTTAGGATCACACCATCCTCTCTCCCTTCAAAAAGATTTGACCTCTAATCTTGTTCTTCAGGACTGAAGAAACCTTGCAGATCAAGCTTGTATGAAACGGCTTTCTGAGCCAGATTGGTGTTGTGCCTTCTACTAACACTCAAGCTTCCTCCTGGTTCAAAAACGACTTGCTGCAAGCCCTTAACAACTCTCAGATGCTCCAATAAGCTGGACTGGAAGTATAAAGTAGACCAGGTCAGTAAACTACAAGTTAAAGACTGAAAGCTTTCACCTTGATCAATCACAGCAAGCGCCAATTCATGAGTTGTAGATGACTCTCCAAGCACTTTTTCTTCTTGTTTTCTTTGATCAGGCACGAGCTCACACAATACTTGTATGTGTACTTCCTTATCAGCTGCAGACGTGGGTAAAGGATTCTCTGGTTGTGAGTATGGCAGTGCAGTTTCCTCCCATTGAAAACCAGGTATGTACCTAAAACTCAAGACTATTTTGAGCTCATCCCAAGTTTCCAGTTGTTCTTCTTCATACCAGCGTGCTTCTTCCTCTACCCTCCACCATGCCTTAGCCTCACCTCTCAGTAGACTAATAGCAAAGGCTAAACTTTCCTGTGAAGGTATTTGATTCTGCAGGATAAAGTTGTCTATGCTTACAGCCCATGATATAAAAGCTGTGGGACATCTTCCTCCAACAAAGACCTCAGGTATGATCATGGTGACGTGTGTGGTGTCAACCAGGCTCCTAGGGTTTGTTGATTTTGTTGTCGTGGTAGTTTCTCTTCTCTGTCACTCTTCTCCTCTTCCAAACGAAGTTGGTGGTAGATCAGCTATCAAAGAGACAAAAATCGTGTGCAGTTGATGAAACCAGATTAGAATCTCTTACCCTAACCTTCAAGAGGCTCTGATACCACTTGGTACGGCCCTGGAATGGCTGTAACTCCCTGGATCTCTTGTAGGTGGGTAAATCCTTTGATAATCCTTGCAAACAGAGAATCAAGGACTCAATCTGCTTCAAGGCTTGTGGATTGATGTGGGACACAAGAGAGATGGCACGTCTCCTGATACTCCAAGGCTTCTGATCTGGATATGACACACCAAAACAGAGAACCCACGCTGGATGTTACTCACCAGCAAGTCTCAACTCGCCAAAGCAAGAGAAGAGATGAAGAAAACGTTTGTTTCTGCTAAAAAACTTGATTGATCCATTATTCAGCTGACTGCATACAATTATATAAAAGAAAACACGAAATCCCTAAACCTAAACCGAATGGGTTTTGGTTTTGTCTAACCCTAACCCTAAACCCAATTGAAATTGGTTTACAAAACCTAATCCTAATTGGTTTTGGTTTACCCTGGTTAATCCCAAAACGAAATTGCCTTTGGTTCAAATTAAAAACATTACAATCCCTTACACAATCAGAGATTAAACCAATGGTTTAATTCCCTTTCCTTCTTCATGATGCCCACGACTTTAACTGAGTACTGGAGTGTCTCCTGATGGTCTTTGGATCCTCCACGTGCTGTTGCTTCATCCATCTTGACCTCTCCATGTCCACACAGTTTCATAATCATCCCATGACTATCAGAGGCCGCATCAAGTCTCTTATCCTTCTCTCTGTCTAATACTTCATAGACCATTCCAAGGAGACATTGAAACTGCTCATTCAGCCAAGCTTTGATCAGTAGTTTAGCTAGCCAATACATTGGATTCTTTGACTTGAGCTTGAGCCTGCTCAGGATCGCACCATACTCTCTCCCTTCAAAAGGATTTGTCCTCAAACCCAAGTCTTGTAAGATGGCAGTACCTTGAACAATCAACTCCAAACTCTTGACTGTTTTAGCCACGAATTGATTCATGTCTTTGCACACACAAACCTCTTCTCCTGGTTTGAATACAAAGTGCTGCAATCCTTTCTCGTGCCTTAGATGTATCTCATTGCAAACAGAACTTAGAGCAAGCAGTTTCTCCTCTTTAACAACAACAAGTTTCTGTTTTGCTCTTCTAAGCTGGTTCTGATCAATTATGGATCTGATCAAAAACGTGTTACCTGCTGACTCTCTTCTCTTATCAAAGCAGCTACTTAGGATCACACCAGGTTTTCCCCCTTTCTCCCTTAGGTTATAACTCGCCATACATAAGCCTTTATATAGGCATTACAAGTTTAAACCTAGAAACCTAAATCTAACGGATAGAAACACTTGATATAATGGATGGTTGAGATGAGGTGAAGACTGGTCTTTGTGTAGGCTGGTGCTAGCTGTCGAATTGACTGAATGGATGGGCAGGATTGCTTCATTTGAATAAGTGGCCAGGATTCTGCCTTGTGGGGATAAGGCTGGAAAGGTAAAGCTACTTTCACTTTCCAGCTGGAATTGACAGCCCACAAGATCCTATGGCATATTCCCTTGCCACATAAACTCTCCACGCCTCACTTTAGTTTCTGGATAAGGATCAAACTCCCTAAGATGCCTTCTGGTTCCTTTCTTCCTTCTTTAAGGTCGGACTATGTTCTTCATGAATTGGGGCTCAAGTCTTCACAATGGAAGTGTACGGATTAGGGTTTGGTCCGTACACTTTTCGCCCTAAGTTTGCACAAACCCAGAATCCCCAAAATGGTCGATATAAAGTGGTTTCGGGTTGACCTCGTCCGTACGGTCCGTACCGTCCGTACGGTTTGCCCTATTTTCGCACATTCGCCCATTCTCTCCCAAATGGTGTCTAAGTCCCTTCTGGACTTATCCCAAACCTTACACCAGCCTTCTTGATACTTCTTGACATCATTAGACCCTCCTAAAGCCTTTCTGGATCTTCCCGGAGGTCTAACCCTATTCTTGCACAAGACTCTTTCTTCACCCAACATCATTCTCATACCATTTCACTTCTTCAAGTTAACACTCCCCCTCAAGCTTGACTCTAGTGATCCTAAGTCAAGCTTGGAACCTTGACGTCACTCCTCATTAAAAACCTTATGAGAGAAAACCCTCCTTAGGGATAAAACCCTCATAAGGAAAAGAGTAAGCTCCTTCAAGGCCTAGGGATTGGCCAGTGAGTTCTTTGTGTCTCAACCAGTGTGGTGGACACAAAGAACTCTGGATCATGGCCCTCACTGTGGTGCAAGTCTGGACCGACTCTCATTGTACACCACTGCCTCTTCTTGAGCTCATCTAGCTCATCTCATACTGATCTTGGTCTCTCCCCCTTTCACCCAACTTCTTGTTAGGTTAAGTACTCGGATTACCAGATACAACTCCATCTTCATACTCAGCCTTGGTTGCTTCTTCTTCTTGAATAACCACCAAGGACTCCATCTTCACAGATCATTGAAGCATCTCAACAGAGAGTGTGGATGTCCTAATCTAGCATGCCAAGTAGTGCTATCACATAGATTAGTGCTGGTCATGCATAAAGGAGTAGAAATAGAGGGATGAGAAGGCTTAGTCTTTTGGAGATGGTATAAACCATCTTTGCTGTTTCCTTCTCCAATCACCTTCCCTGTCTTAAGGTCCTGAAACTCAACATCATTAGGCCTAAAAACCACCTGACAATTCAGGTCAACCGTGGCCTTCTTGACTGAAAGTAAGTTAGAAGCAAAACCAGGCATGTAGAAGGCAGTGGATTCTCTATCAAACAACTTAAGGTTCCCTATTCCTTCTATCTTCACCTTATCTCCATTGGCTATTATTACATTCCCTAAGGCAGGCCTAACATCACTAATAAGATTCCTATCACTAATCATATGATGACTAGCTCCAGAATCTATTATAATTGGCTTAGAGACAGGGGAATGTGTACCAGACTTCTTGGAGGAGATAATGGCCTTGGCTGCTCGGATTAGTGGCTCTATGTCACTCATCCTGATGGGACCATCATTGATCACAGCCTTGTTCCAATTGTTTACTCCACTAGATTCACTCAATAAGGCAGAGTACATGGACTTTCCCTCCAAGACTTCTTGCTCAGCTTCCTTTAGCTTCTTGGCATCATGTTGGCTTCTGAATTTGGTTCTTTTATGAGCTAACTTCTGCTTTCTTCTATTGTCTCCATATACCAGCCACGTCCTGTCTTTCTTCTTCTGCCATATCATTTCCATGATGAACCGGTTTCTCTTCTTCCTTGAAGAGTTTCTGTGCTCCTTGCTCTCTTTGGATCAGAAAACACACTTCATCTAGGTTTGGAAGCTTGACCTCTCTTAGAATATGCTTTATGAGATGGTTGTAGGATGGATTGAGGTTCAGGAGTAGACTGAAAACCTTATCCTGCTCATATCTTTCCCTTATGACCTCTGGATCTAAGGAGAAAGGTCTAAGCTCATCAAGCTCTGCCCACAGGCTTCTGAACGTGCCAAAATACTGATTGAACTCCACTTCCTTCTGGCTCAGGTTGTTGATAATCCTCTTGACTTCAAACACACGGCTCAGATTGGAGAGATTCCCATACACAGATTTAAGATTCTCCCACAGATCTTTGGCAGTTTCAAAATGTGAGTAAGCCTCCAATATTGGTTCTGAGAGAGAGTTGTGGATGATCTCAAGTGCTTGCTGGTCTTCTCTGACCCACTTGTCTTCATCCATCAAACCAATCACCTGACTATCCTCTTGAGTCATCCTCTTTGAAGCTTCAGCCTTCATGATGTGGCTGTCCCAAAGTCCATGACTTCCCAAGGTAACTCTGGCCACTCTTGACCATAACAAGTAGTTAGAACCCTCAAGGGTTACTGGAATAACACTTCTTTTCTTCATTTCCATGGCTGGATTTCTTTTACCCAATGGTTAAAGCTATTATCCAGTGGGTAAAGATGAAGAACACAGAAATTTTTAAAATAGCAGCAGATTGTGATTTGCAGATGGAAATGGGAAAATAAGAGAGAAAAAGATAAACAATGGATTTGAGGAACTTAGATGCTCTGAGAGTGTAGAACACAGAGAATTTTTGGAAGAGAAACAGAGTAAAACAGAGCAAAACAGAGCAAAACAGAGCAAAAAAAAAAAAAACAGAGAAAAACCAGAGTAGATTTGCGGAATATAAAGAAGGATAGGAGCTTAAAGCTCTGATACCATGTTAGAATTATGTAAGTATGATGAGAATAGAAGAGAATGGTCGAGTTTGGTTGAGTTTGAGTGAAGAACAAGAGAGATGAACTCAAGAACACATTTCTGGACAGAATAGAGAGAGATAGAGAGAGAGAATGAGAGAGAGTGAGAGAGAGAAAGGAGGATTCGAAATCCTTACTTCATTTCATGCTTGTTTACATATTAATAAAGAGACAAGAGAGAGACATTCAGAAGAAAACAAAGAGGAAATATTAAAATAAGTTGCTTCTGCTCTGTGAAAGTGACAGCACCTCCAACAGCTCTATTGCTTAGCAAGACATGTGACTCTTTCAAATTCAACTTGTCACAGATATATCTTGCTCCCCAACGGTCTTCTAAGTCTCCAGAAGTGTATCTTGGTCGACAATGCTTCCTTGCCTTGTCTTCCAAGTCATTAGGTCAGACTAGAAACCTTGTGATCCAAGTATGTACAAAATTACTTGTAGAGCAAGTTGATGAGTTCTCTTCTTTTCCATTTGTCCTCTTAGTCTCTCTTTTGGTTCTTCATCTCAATAGGTTGTAGATGGATAGTGTTAGCATGAAGGTTCCGGTTACTCTAAAGGGGAGTAACTATCTGTTGTGGTCTCGTTTGGTGAAGACTGCTGTGGGAAGTAAGGGCTTATGGGGTCATATCACATCCGGTGAAGCTCCTAAGCTCATTACTCAAGAAGGTGAAGCTGCAAGTGCCACAAGTGAGGTGGAGAAGTGGCAGCAAGAAGACATGATGGTGATGACACTTCTTCAAGGATCTCTTGAGACTCCTATCATGGAAGCTTATAGCTACTGTGAAACCGCAAAGGATCTATGGGAGACCTTGAAGAAGGTGTATGGAAACATCTCAAACTTGAGCCGTGTGTTTGAGGTGAAGAGAGCAATCAACGGGTTGCTACAAGAAGATATGGAGTTCACTAAGCATCTTGGAAGGTTCCGAGCCCTCTGGTCCGAGTTAGAGATGCTGAGACCAAGCACGGTTGATGCTGATGAGTTGAATGAAAGGCGAGAGCAAGATGAGGTCTTTGGGCTCCTGCTCACTCTAAACCCTGCCTACAACAGCCTCATCAAGCATATCCTGAGAGCTGAGAAGCTTCCATCTCTAGAAGATGTGTGTGCTCAGATACAAAAGGAGCAAGGCTCTATTGGGTTGTTTGAAGGTAAGGGGGAGCTTACCTTTGTGAGTTTATGAGAATTAAAGAGAGATTAAGTCAAGAACAGAGGAGTTCTGCTCAAGAACATGAAGAACAGCAAGAGAGAGAGGAGAATTTCGAGTGAGAGAGAGAGAGAGAGTTTAGGGAACCAGAATTGATTTTTATTTCCCTTATCTTATTCAGAAACCTAATACAGAGTATTTAAAGACAAACAATGGGCACAAGTGGGCACAAGTCGCCAAAGAATAAACAAAGAGGAGAGAGATCTGGTAGGTTCAGACTGAAAATGACAGGTCCTAAGCCTTAACCAAACATGTGATCTCTGATTCAAACCTTCTCCAACGGATCTCTGCCTCTTCTGCCGACATGAAACCATTTAAATAAGTCTCCTTGAGTCTCTTAGGTCTCTTTTAACAAGGCAGATGGATAGCTTGCACCAGAAGGTATCTTTTAGGTTGTACGGACAACCTTGCTTCTCAAGGCAACTCCAAACTTGATTATTATGAAACCATCCATTCTCCTTGTTCTTTATTGCTTCATCTCAACACTCCCCCTCAAGCTTGACCATAGGGACTGGTCAAGCTTGGAAACCATGAAGCATTCCCTCATTAAAACCTTAGCTTGGAAAAAACCACATGGGATAAAAACCAAGCCAAGGAAAAAGAGTAGAATACCTCATGGCTAAGAGGATCAGTGAGATGGGAGTTCTATGAGTCCAAGTTTGGAATGTATGGACTCACAGACCTTAGAGCTTGCTGCCTTGGTGAAGATGTCTGCCAACTGATCTTCACTTCTAGTGTAACATGGCAAGATGATTTGCTGCTCCACAGCTTGTCTGACCTTATGGCAATCCACCTCAATGTGTTTAGTCCTCTCATGGAACACACTGTTGGAAGCAATGTGAATTGCTGCTTGGTTGTCACAGTGCATGGTGATGGGAGTTGTAGTTTCTATACCCAAGTCCCTTAGCAGGTTTCTGATCCAAATGAGCTCACTAGTGAGCTTCCTCATTGCTCTATATTCTGCTTCAGCACTTGAGCATGATACTATCTTCTGTTTCTTGCTCTTCCAAGTGACCAAGTTGCCTCCAATGAAGGTGCAATAGCCTGTTGTAGACCTCCTGTCTACTCTATCTCCAGCCCAATCTGCATCACAATACCCAACAATTTCCGTGCTCTTGTTACATCCCAACCATACTCCTTGTCCTGGTGCTTCTCTTAGGTATCTCAAGATCCTTTCCACCATGTTCCAGTGATGTATCTTGGGCGCTTGCATATATTGGCTGACTTGATTCACAGCAAAGCACACATCTGGTCTGGTGATGGTAAGATAGATGAGCTTCCCAACCATTCTCCTATATTGCTTGACATTTCCATATGGCTTATCTTCAATCTCCCCCTCACGCAAGACCTTGTATCCATCTTCTAGTGGTGTCTTAGCAGCTCTTCCACCTAGATCACCTGCCTCACTCAACAAATCAAGTGTGTACTTCCTTTGGGATAGGAACAGCCCCTCTTTAGATCGGCATATCTCTATCCCTAGAAAGTACTTTAACTCACCCAATTCTTTGATATCAAATGATGATTTAAGAAAGGTTTTAGTTAAGATAATACCTTCCTTGTCACTTCCAGTGATGATGATATCATCCACATACACTAGTATCACCACAATTCCTTGTGGGCTGGTGAGGGTGAAGAGTGTGTGATCAGCTTCAGATTTCACAAATCCTTTTCCATTGAGGGTGGTACTGAGTTTGTGATACCAGGCCCTTGGCGATTGCTTCAACCCATAGATGGCTTTCTTCAGTCTAAGGACATTTCCAGGCTTGACAAGGTGCTCTAGGCCAGGAGGTGGTCTCACGTAGACTTCATCTTCAAGCTCTCTTTGTAGGAAAGTGATATGGGCACGGGAAGCACCCTTCTCACACTGGATGGATAGAGGATGAGTAGCAAGCTTTGGTAGATAGATGGAGGTGAGAATGGAGTGAGTTCTTGTGGATGGACTGGAATGAGATGATAATCGGCTTGATTGCTCTTAGAACGGATCAGTGGAGGATGGGAAACAACAAATGGTCGTGTAACCAACTTGCTATCTCACTGGATGGAGGATGACGTGATGATGGAGTGTGGATCCAAGCTGCTTGTTCGTATAAACAACTCAACAAGGACAAGGGATGGAGATGGAGTGAATAGATTGATGAACTCAATCAGATGGATCGAAAGTCGCCACAAGCTCTATGGAATAAGCTTGATAAGACTCGGCTGCTCTCTATGCTGCTTCTCACACACACGGAAAGACTTAGGGTTTTAGTTGCTAGGGGCAAACTGACTCATATATTTCAAAGTAGGTTAAAAAATACAAGGCTGCTTATAGGGGCTTATATACTCGCCGATGCAGCTATGCCCTTCTAGGGGTCTTTGAAGCAAATTTAATACAATGACTCAATCTTAGGACCTAATAAAAAGCATAGGCTAAACAATGCCTGGTTTATTCGAAAATGAAAGAAATAAAAGACCCAAAACCTGCAAGGAAAATCAAGTAAATAAAATATTGAAATATGCTTACCTTACTTACCTTTCTGGTGGATTTGAATTGTGGTAAGGTAGCCGTTGGGGTTAGGAGAAGAGCAGAAGTGTGAAGTGTTGTCGTTTAGAAAGCTTGCCTCCTCTCCTTGATACTCACCGTTTCACTTAAGTGGGGAGATGGTGAATAAGGAAACCATCTCTTTATGCGGAATGATAGACCATAGGATAGCATTATCTTTTGGACCGTCTTGTATAACATAAGGTTGAGTCTTCATAACCTCTGATCCAGAAATGGAGAGCTTGTCTAGACGGTTTGTGATGTCATCTAAGTTGGAGTTGCTATTAGCCTTGGCAAACAATCCTTCAATGGCTTCAC
The DNA here is from genome assembly GCA_905132765.1 of Moricandia arvensis. Taxonomy (NCBI): domain Eukaryota; kingdom Viridiplantae; phylum Streptophyta; class Magnoliopsida; order Brassicales; family Brassicaceae; genus Moricandia; species Moricandia arvensis. The sequence continues at coordinate 25,794 of CAJHQP010007886.1, forward strand.
AGAAGCTTGCAATCACCCCCTTGGTTCCTGATCTTGTTCTTGGTGCTTGTCTTAGGGTGGGGATGTTGATGTCTGGTTCTATGTCCTCATCATTCTCTCCCTCTTGAGAAGGTTCTGACCTCAGAACAGTTTCATCTGCATGAAAATAAGATAGATCAGACACATTGAATGTGGAAGATACATTTAACTCACCTGGCAGCTCCAGCTGGTATGCATTGTCATTGATCTTCTTCAGGACTTTGAAAGGGCCGTCTCCTCTAGGGGATAGTTTGGACTTCCTCTGGTTAGGGAACCTTTCTGATCTCATGTGTAACCAAACCCAATCTCCTGGTTCAAAAGAAACCTCCTTTCTGCCCTTATCAGCTTGCTTCTTGTTCAGCTCATTCTGGTGCTCTAAGTTAGCCTTGACCTTCTCATGAATCTTCTGCATCAACTCGGCCTTAGTCTCTCCTTCTTGACTAATCATCTGGTCCTTGTGGGGAATAGGTAGGAGATCCAGAGGTGTTGTTGGCTTAAACCCATACACAATCTCAAAAGGTGATAGCTTAGTAGCAGAATGTGGAACTCGGTTGTAAGCAAACTCAATGAAAGGTAGACAATCAAGCCAATTCCTCAAGTTCTTACCAACCGTGGCTCTCAGTAGTGTGGAGAGTGTGCGGTTCACAACCTCAGTCTGACCATCAGTTTGGGGATGGCAGGTTGTGGAGAAGAGCAGCTTAGTTCCCAGCTTCCTCCAAAGTGTTCTCCAAAAGTGGCTCAAGAACTTGGTGTCTCGGTCAGAAACAATGGTTCTAGGGATGCCATGAAGCTTCACCACTTCCTTGAAGAATAAGTCAGCAGTTTGGGATGCGTCATTGGTTTTGTTGCAAGGAATGAAGTGTGCCATCTTAGAGAACCGGTCTACTACCACAAAGATGGAATCCTTGTTTCTGATCTTTGGCAATCCTAGAACAAAATCCATGGAAATGTCTACCCAAGGTAGGTCAGGAATAGGCAAAGGAATGTATAATCCATGAGGATGTAACCTGGACTTTGCCTTGAGACAAATGATGCACCTTGCACAGAACCTCTCTACATCTCTCCTCAAATGTGGCCAGAAGAAATGCTCAGCTACAATGCTTAGTGTCTTGTCACGGCCAAAATGTCCCATGAGTCCCCCTCCATGTGCTTCTCTCAGGATCAGATCACGCATTGATCCTTGTGGAATACATAGTCTCTTATCCCTGAAAAGGAACTCATCTTGCTGAAAGAAAGACCCAAATGCTCCTTGTCTACACTGCTTGTAGATGTCTCCAAAGTCAGGATCCTCACCATACTGATCCTTGATGTGTTCAAAACCCATAACCTTAGCCTCCATCAATGAGATAAGCGCATGTCTTCTGGATAAGGCATCAGCTACAATGTTCTCCTTCCCCTTCTTGTACTTGATCACATAAGGGAATGACTCTACAAACTCTAACCAACGAGCATGTCTCTTCTTCAAAGTGTTTTGTCCTCTCAAGTACTTGAGTGTCTCATGGTCAGTGTGGATCACAAACTCCTTGGATAAGAGGTAGTGCTGCCAAGTCTCTAGTGACCTCACTAAAGCATACAGTTCTTTGTCATAGGTGGGGTAGTTGAGGGTTGCTCCATGTAGTTTCTCACTGAAGAATGCTACTGGTTTTCCTCCTTGAGTTAACACGGCTCCCACACCTGTTCCTGAGGCATCACATTCAATCTCAAAAGTTTTGTCAAAGTTAGGCAAAACCAAAACAGGAGCATTAGTTAAACTAGTTTTAAGTTTTTGAAAAGCTTCTTCCTGTTCAGTTCCCCATTTGAAGGCAACATCCTTCTTGATCACTGATGTCAGTGGGGCTGCTATGGTACTGAAGTCTTTGACAAACCTCCTGTAGAAACTGGCCAAACCATGGAAACTTCTCACATGGCCAATGGTGGTTGGGGTAGGCCAATCTTGCACTGCTTTGATCTTCTCCTCATCTACTTTCAGTCCCTGTGAACTAACAACAAAGCCTAGGAATACTAGTTGATCAGTGCAAAAGGTACACTTCTTAAGGTTAGCATATAGATGTTCTAGGCGTAAGGTTTCCAAAACCTTTTCAAGATGTTTAAGATGATCTTCTAAGCTAGTGCTATAGATCAAAATATCATCAAAGTAAACCACTACAAACTTACAGATGTATGCCCTTAAGACATGGTTCATGAGGCGCATGAAGGTGCTTGGGGCATTGGTGAGGCCAAATGGCATGACTAGCCACTCATAGAGTCCCCTTTTGGTTTTAAAGGCAGTCTTCCACTCATCACCTTCCTTCATTCTAACCTGGTGATAACCACTCTTCAGGTCTATCTTGGAGAAGATAGTGGCACCACTGAGCTCATCCAGCATGTCATCAAGTCTTGGTATTGGGTGTCTATACTTGATGGTTATGTTGTTGATGGCACGGCAGTCTACACACATCCTCCAAGTCCCATCTTTCTTTGGCACCAATAGAACAGGAACAGCACAAGGGCTTAGACTCTCCCTGATGTATCCCTTATCCATCAAGTCTTGCACCTGCTTCTCTAGTTCTTTGGCTTCCTCCGGGCTCACCCTATAGGCTGGGCGGTTTGGTAATGGAGCTCCTGGTATGAGGTCAATCTGGTGTTCTATACCTCTAATAGGTGGTAAACCAGTGGGTATGTCTTCTGGAAATAGATCCTGGAACTTCTCAATGAGTTGAACTACGGATGGGGGAAGTTCTTGTTCCTCATAACCTGTCAACACACCTTCCTTAAAGATCATTAGTAGCACCTGTGTTTTGCATTCTAATGATTTTAAAACTTGTTGGGAAGTGATGTATAGGTTAGTCTTACTTGCCTTGTTACCTTTGTCCATCTCTTTTTGCATGTCTAGGACTTGCTGTGGTGTCAAAGGAGCAAGGTTGTGCTTGCGGTTGTTGTGAGTGAAGCTGTAGAAGTTGGTGCGGCCATTGTGGATTGTCTCCTTGTCAAACTGCCAAGGTCTCCCCAGCAGGAGATGTCCAGCTTGCATAGGAACAACATCACAAGTCACCTGATCAGCATATCTGCCTATGCTGAATGGGATCACCACTTGTTCACCAATCTTCAACTCAGTCTCATCATTCAACCACTTGAGCCGGTATGGCTTTGGGTGCTTTGTCTTCTTGAGACCTAACTTGTCAACCAAGTACTTGCTAGCAACATTAGTACACGAGCCTCCATCTATGATCAGACTGCATACCTTAGAGTCTATGGTGCATCTAGTGTGGAAAATGTTTTCCCTTTGAATGGTTTCTGGTTCAAACATAGCACTTAGGGCTCTCCTGGTCACAAGTATCTCTCCCTCAATCTGGATAGTCAGTATCTCTGTTAGAATTCATGAGTGTTGTCTCATGTCAAAGAGTATTCAGTCAACTTGTGACTGAATTCCCTTCTACAACAACAAGAACTCACAACTACAAGGAAGAGACAATCAACTTGTGATTGAATCCTCTCAGCAAAACACTCTACATACCATCTGATCTAACAAGATAAAGTGGCTGCGAGATTGATACAACAACTAGAATTAAACTATCTCTAGTATAATCTATCCTTGTGAAGTAAACACAACACTTATAGTTTGTGTACTTAAGACTTAAAAAGAGATAGAATCAGTAAGCTAGAGTAAGAGAAGATTAATTAAGAGTTTAAGGTGATTTTTAGAGTAGAATGGGCAAGCAATGATCTGCCATTAGGCAGATCCTAAATCGTGTATCACAACCTCTCTACATTGTGAAGAACTTGAGAACACTTAGTAAAGAGATGAGATACAGAATTTTGTATAAGCTTGTCTCTTATTCTTGCTAATTCAGAATCAAGTTACAACATATATATAGAGTTAAACTTGCATGAAAGGGAACAAGGAGACAAGAAGACAAGGTAAAATGAAAGGAATAGTAATAACCACTCCCAACAACTCCAATTTGAATTTAACTTGTAGATCCACATTTGAACATCAAATCTCCTTCTAGAAGCCTCTCTTAGGCGTG
>CAJHQP010007887.1:0-29802 GCA_905132765.1 Moricandia arvensis
ACTAAAACTGGTTAAATCCGATCCCAACTTATTCGTAGTGCTAAATAAATGCTAGGGATAAAATCACTACCCGGGAAGAAAAAGGGCTTTGATAGCTGTAAAGTGTTTTGGAGGCAAAACACTTAATCTTTTTTTTTTAAATTTATTATTCAGCCATTTTTTCTCGAGCATGCAAACTTAGAACCACATATCTCTCCAAAACTTCACCGCAATCTCTCTTCCTTCCGTGTTCTGGCAGCCGCCGGTCAGATTGTAGGTGAAACCCAATATCGATTTGGGTCTGTATGAACCCTAGATTGTATTTTTTTTTTCGATTTTCTGATTGCTCTGACTAATTTCTTCGGTTTCTTTGCATCTTGTACGGTTTCGATTTTCTGATTATTCTGATGAATGATTTGTAGTTCTTAATTGTTTCAACTCTATTTCGATTTTGATGAGTACTGATTTGTGATTCTTTATCAGGTGAATATGATTTATTTTGTTCTTATTTGTTTTGTTTTGCTTTGCAAGTTGGAGCTTTGGTCGTTTCTTATTGTAGTGAAGTTGACTCGAAATCTGGAGCTTATTAATGTTATTCTTTTGAGTTTGTGTTTGCAAGTTGGATCTTTCGTCTTGTTCTGTTTTGCTTTGCAAGTTGGATCTTTTGCATTTTTTGTGTTTTTGATTGTCTGCCACTTTTTATCGTCCGATTGATTGAATATGTACTTGATTGTTTCCAGAGATTCTAATGTGAATGACAGTGTGTTTGTGTGGTGTTATTTGATATTCTTATGTGTTTGTTATGTTTTGGTAGTGAGTTAGAAACTTAGAACATAAACATGGTCGAAAAGTCATGAGTTCATCTAAGCACGTAAAGTAAAATAATATATGTACTTAATGATTTATTGGGTGATTAAGAGAGTTCTAATAGTGCTCTTGTTTTATGCTTGCATCTGTCTTTACCAAGAGTTGATCCTGGTTATGAGAGAGGTGCTTGGGACTTTGTTAGTTCTGTTGGTGCATCTTTACCAGACTCTGAGATGATCATTTGCCCATGTATTGACTGCTGCAATGTAGATCGTCACTCAGCCAGTGTTGTTGTTGATCATCTTGTGACAAGGGGAATGAATTTGAGTTATAAGATGCGGGAGGATTAGTATCATCATGGAGAAGTGATGTCTGGGAATGACTGTAGAAGCAATGGAAGTGAGAGGAACAAATAGATTTTTGGGTTATACCAAGCAGCTGGGTTTCTTGATGAAAAGTTTCTTAGTCAAGGTGACTTAAGTGATGTTGCTGACAGTGAAGATAAGGCAGAAGATGAGTTTCTTGCAAAGCTAGCCGATGCTGAAACAAATTTATATCCAAGTTGCAAAAATCACAACAAGCTCTCCGCAATTGTTTCACTGTTTAGGATAAAGACACAAATTGGTTGGTCTGACAAAAGCTTCGATCTTCTTCTAGAGACTTTTCCACAAATGTTACCCAAGGATAATGTCTTGCACACATCCTTGTACGAAATGAAGAGGTTTCTGAAATCTTTTGAGATGGGTTATGAGAAGATACACGCTTGTGTAAACGACTGTTGTCTATTTAGAAAAGAGTTTGAGAAGCTAGACAAATGTCCGAAATGCAACGGTTCACGATGGAAGATTAACAAGCACATATGTGTTGTGAATAAAGGAATTCCACAGAAAGTTCTAAGACATTTGCCGTTAATTCAACATCTCAAAAAGATGTTGAGGTCAGAGAACATGGCGAAGGATTTAAAGTAACATTTTACTAACAAGAGAACTGATGAAAAAATCTGACATCCGGGAGATTCTGTAACTTGGGATCACATGAATGACAAATACCTGCTGTTTGCCGTTGAAGAAAGGAATTTTAGGCTTGAACTTTCAACTGATGGTTTCAATCCTTTGACATGAACGTTAACTATAGTGCTTGGCCGGTTTTGCTAGTTAATTACAACATGTCACTTGTGTAGTGTATGAAGGAAGAGAACATCATGTTGTCATTGTTGATTCCTAGTCCAACCCAACCTGGAAACAATATAGATGTGTATTTAGAGACTCTTATAGAGGATCTGAACCATCTGTGGGAGAAAGGAGAGTTAACGTATAATGTATTCAGTCACACTACGTTCATGTTAAGAGCCATGCTTCTCTGGACCATTCAAGATTTTTCTGCATATGAAAATCTTGCAGGCTGTAAAGTGAAGGGAAAATGGATTGTCATGTGTGTGGAGAAAACATGGATAGTATGTGGTTGAGTAATTGCAGGAAGCTCTATATGTCCCATCGGAAAAGTGTACCTCCCACACATGCTTATCAAGGAAAGAAAGCATGGTTTGATTGCAAAGTTGAGCATGAAGCAAATGTAGGATTCTGAGTGGTCAACCTAATACTCAGAAATTACAAGAATGACTATGGAAACATGAATGTAATTGGAAGGAAGAGGAAGATTAGTGAGTCTGTTGGATCAGACACCAATACTGATGATGAATCCAGTGAATCAGATGAAGAACCAGTAGATGAGGAGGAGCTATCTAGATGGAAGAAGCGATCAATCTTTCCAAGTTGCCTTATTGGGAGGTATGTTTATATCTATGTTTCTTTGTATATGATCAACCCTCTTCTATTTTCTTCTTTGACCTTCTTATTCGTGTTTATTTGTATAGGATCTCCCGGTTAGACACAATTTAGACTTGATGCACGTTGAAAGAAATGTTGTTGTAAGCCTTATAACTACATTTTGAATTGTGAAAAATCAAAAGATGGTCTTAACGCTCGAAAAGATCTGGAACTGCTTGGACTTAGAAAGGATTTACATCCTGAACCCCGTGGAAAAAGAACAATAGCTTCCTCCAACTCATTGGTCATTGTCAAGAAAAGAGAAGAAAATATTCTGCAAGCGTCTATTGGACTTCAAAGGTCCAGATGGCTACTGCTCAAATATAGCAAGGTGTGTGAAGATAGAAGAATCACTACAAGATGCTGCCGCAATACCGACGGCCATTTTTGTCAGAATTTCGTCGGGAAAGGCCATTTCCGACGAATTTCCGACGAAAATGACCGTCGGTATGGTTTCGTCGGAAACTCAAATGTCGTCGGGAATCCGTCTGAAATTTCTGACGAAATTCCGAGAATTTCCGACGACAACAATTTTCGACGCCATTCCGACAACAATCTACCATCGAAAAATTCCGTCGGAAAAGCCGTCGGAAATTCCCGACGGACGAAAGCCGTCGGAAATTCCCGACGGACGAAAGCCGTCGGAAATTTCCGACGGACGAAAGCCGTCGGAAATTCCCGACGGACGAAAGCCGTCGGAAATACCCGACGGACGAAAGCCGTCGGAAATTCCCGACGGACAAAAGCCATCGGAATTATTTAAAAATATTAAAATTTAAATATAGAAATTTAAACAAAAATAAATTATAGAAATTTTAAAGTTTTACAAAATTAAAAAAAAAACATTCAAAAAGTTCATAATTTAAAAAAAAACACTAAAACCTTCTAAAAAAATGTCTTTCATCCTCTTCATAAGTTCCTGGTTTAACCTCCTTGTCTCCGCCATCTCCTATCGATATGCCGCCATCTCAGCCGACTGTTGCTCCATTTGAGCCGATTATTGTGCCTTCTATAAATACAAATAATATTTTAAAAAAATATATAATTATTAGAAAACGTTTTTTAACAAAATGTTTTAAAATGTTATATAAACCTTTTTTTATAAATACAAATAAACTTTTTAAAAATGTTTTAAATCATTAAAATAAGTATTAGAAAACGTTTTAAAAAAATGTTTTAAAATGTTATATAAACCATTTTTTATAAATACAAATAACCTTTTTAAAAATGTTTTAAAATATGTATAATTATTAGAAAACGTTTTTAAAAAATGTTTTAAAATGTTATATAAACTTTTTTTATAAATACAAATAACCTTTTTAAAAATATTTTTAAAATATATAATTATTAGAAAACGGTTTTTTAAAAATGTTTAAAAATGTTATATAAACTTTTTTTATAAATACAAATAATCTTTTTGAAAATATTTTAAAATATGTATAATTATTAGAAAACGTTTTTATAAAAATGTTTTAAAATGTTATATAAACATTTTTTATAAATAAAAATAACCTTTTCAAAAATGTTTTAAAATATGTATAATTATTAGGAAATGTTTTTAAAAAATGTTATATAAACCTTTTTTTATAAATACAACTAACCTTTTTGAAAAATGTCTTAAAATATGTATAATTATTAGAAAACATTTTTAAAAAATGTTTTAAAATATATATAATTATTAGAAAACGTTTTTAAATATATATATATATATATATATGTATAAGTATAAGAAAACGTTTTTTAAGAAACTTTATATAAATATTTTAACTTTAAAATTCCAAAAACAAGAAAATAAACTAACATTCACAAAAACACAATCAAAACTAATGTAAATCACAACCTAACAACACAAATCTAAGATCTAATTCCTAAAACTATCCATTCTAACCAAAGACCATCAATTTGAAACCTAAAAATCCATAAAGCTAACTTCCAAATCCTCAAAAACAACTAATAAGAATAGGGAATGGATACTTACATGATTTGGGATAGAAATATGAGAGATTTAGGTGATTTTGAGCCAAAATCGGAGAGAAAATATGAAGAACTCGCGGAGAAGGGGAAGAGACCCGAGAGAAGATAAGAGAAATGGAGAAGGAAGAAGAAGGGGAAATATAATTAAAAAAATCCCGACGGAGACTTTCCGTCGGGAATCAGTCGGTTTAATTTTTAAAAAAAGTTTCGAATTTTTTCGTTCCCGGTAAACCATTTTCCCGATGGCATTCCGACCAAATAGTTGCCATCGGAAAAATGCTGTCGAGAGTTCGTCGGGATACTTGTTTTTTCGAGGATAACAAGTTCCAAAGCGAATAATGTCTTTTTCCGTCGGGAATCCGTGGGTAATTACTCACGGATTCCCGACGGAATGCTTAATTAATTGAGAAAATGTCTAATTTTGCTATTTTTTGGATACGAAAATTGTCAAAATGACACTTCTTAAATGTGTAATAGGATATTTGTTCACAAGGAATGAAATTTTCATCTAAAAAAATTATTACGAAGAACATCGACATATTCTTTATTTATCACTTAAAACATATAAGTGTTAAGGTGATATATAAAGAATAGGTCGATGTTCCTCGTAATAATTTTTTAGATGAAAATTTCATTCCTTGTGAACAAATATCCTATTACACATTTAAGAAGTGTCATTTCGACATTTTTCGTATCCAAAAAAATGGCAAAATTAGACATTTTCTCAATTAATTAAGCCTTCCGTCGGGAATCCGTGAGTAATTCCCGACGGATTCGGGAATCCGTGAGTAATTACCGACGGATTTCCGACGGACTACATGTGTCCGTCGGGAATCCGTCGGTAATTACTCACGGATTCCCGACGGAAGGCTTAATTAATTGAGAAAATGTCTAATTTTGCCATTTTTTTGGATACGAAAAATGTCGAAATGACACTTCTTAAATGTATAATAGGATATTTGTTCACAAGGAATGAAATATTCATCTAACAAAATTATTACGAAGAACATCGACATATTCTTTATATATCACTTAAAACATATAAGTGTTAAGGTGATATATAAAGAATATGTCGATGTTCTTCGTAATAATTTTTATAGATGAAAATTTCATTCCTTGTGAACAAATATCCTATTACACATTTAAGAAGTGTCATTTCGACATTTTTCGTATCCAAAAAAATGGCAAAATTAGACATTTTCTCAATTAATTAAGCCTTCCGTCGGGAATCCGTGAGTAATTCCCGACGGATTTCCGACGGCCTTTGGCATTTTATAGTTTGGGGTTTCATAATATTGTGGATAACTTCATTATACGATAATCTCTGTATATTAATGATTTAGAGGGACTATAACCATTAAAATATTTAAAATAATACCGATTACAAAAGCACTTATTGTGAAAGTAGATTTCCGCAATGTATGTCTTTAAATGTATAAGTGTTAAGGTGATATATAAAGAATATGTCGATGTTCTTCGTTATAATTTTTTAGATGAAAATTTCATTCCTTGTGAATAAATATCCTATTACACACTTAAGAAGTGTCATTTCGACATTTTCCGTATCCAAAAAATGACAAAATTAAGCATTTACTCAATGAAATTAGACGGCCGTCGGAAATCCATCGGGAATTACCGATGGATTCCCGACGGACTTGCATGTGACTGTCAGGAATCCGTCGGGAATGCCCGACGGATTCCCGACGACCGTCTAATTTTATTTTGAAACCTCAAACTGTCGGGAATCCGTCGGAAAATACCGACAGATTCCTGACGGAGCCAATTTCCGTCGGGAATTACTGACGGAATTCTGACAGATTCCCAATGCTGTCCAATAGTAACAAAAATCGTCAAGATGTTGTCGGATTTCTGTCGGTATTTCCCGACAGAAGAGATGTTGTCGGAATTTCGTCGGGTTTTGCTGACGAAATTCCGACGAAAACAAAATTACCATTTTCGTCAGGTAGCCGTCGGAATGTCGTCGGTATATTCCGACGGCCGCGCTCTCCGTCGGAATGCCCGTCGGAAATTGCCCTTTTTCTTGTAGTGAATGTAATATATTAGGAATGAAATCTAATGATTACCATGTCTTAATGCAACAACTTCTTCCGGTTGCGATTAGAGGTATAATCCGAGGGTCTTTAAACTTTGCAATATAGTCCACCATTAAATGTCCTGACTTTGATATCCACTGCTTCTTTCTTTACATTATTATTACCTAAAGGTGTTGGGGGATTGCTATTTTACGCCTTTGTGCATTCTTCAATTATCTATGTCAGCGATTTATTGATAGAGAGACAATTTTAGTAATGGAAATTTAATTTGTGGAAACACTCTGCATGTTTGAGAGTTTTTTTCCTTCGAGTTTCTTTGATATAATGGTCCATTTGGTAGTTAATTTAGGCGGGAAAGCTTGGTTATGTGGACCAGTCCATTTCTGTTGGATTTACCCATTTGAGAGGTATATGAAAGTGCTCAAAGACTTTGTACAAAACCCTGCAAGACTAGAGGGTTGTATAGCTGAAGTGTATCTCGCCGAGGAATGCATGAGGTTCTACAGTCAGTTCTTGAAAAACACAACAAATGTGGAGGAGAAACATGATAGATGCTGAGTACGAGAGCAACTCAATTCTGGAGGGTCGTCCAATTTCCGCATCAACTTTTTCTGTTCTTTCTGAAAAGGATAAGAACATTGAACATCTTGCTGTTATTCAGAATATGGCAATCGTGGAATCTTATGTGGAGTAATTTTTTGAACTGTTCTTGTATACAGTCCTCGTGTTAGCACAAGGTCTTTCACTGGTTACATAATCAATGGTCTGCAGTTTCACACCATTTCAATTGTCAGGCAAACACAAAACAATAGTGTCTTATATGACGCAACAACAATGTGTAGATCTAGTGCGAAAGACAATTCTCAAATGGTTGATATAGTAACATACTATGGCAGAGTGGTGAAGATTTTACTGAATGATTACAATACATTCAACATTCTAGTATTCTGCTGTCTATGGGAAAACATTGGTAATGGAGTGAAGGTAGAAGATGTCTTCACACTAGTCAACCTGAACCAAAGCCAAATGACATTTGTTAAGGATCTATACATCCTAGCCTCGGAAGCTAAGCAAGTTTTTTATTCCAGAGTAGATGAGTTATCAAGTTAGTATGTAGCTTTAAGATGTCCACCAAGAAGATATAATAAAGACTATGCTGAAGATGTAAATGCTGATGTTGCTCCATTGCCACCAATAGTAGATTTGGATGCTGATGACTTGGTTGATGAATCTAGAAATGCCCGGTTTGACTGTGAAGGAATTTATGTTTGAAATACAGATGCTGGTTTTTTTTTCTAGTGAAATTATTTGGTTTTGAGTTGCTTTGAGAGTTGATTGTTTTGGTTTCATTGTGTGTTTTGAAGTGTTTTTTGTTTTAATTTTATTGAGTTGCTTCTGCGTCTTTTAAACATTGACACTTAACAACACTTATTAATGTTTCCGGTGCACTAAGATGGGGAATCGTAGGAACAAACGTGTGAAGAAAACAAGAAAACCAAAGAAAAAATAGAAGAGAAGGAGTTGAAATAAATGGCTGAAGATATGGATGTAAAAATGGAGCAAGAAGAACCAAACAAGGCTGATATCTTTGAGGAACGAGTTGAAGAACAAAAAAAAGATGAACACAATGAAAAAGAACATAATGACGATGAACAGAAAAAAGAACATAATGAAGATGTCCACCAAGATGAAGAAAAATAGAATGAAGAAAATAATATGGCAACCAATGATGAACCAGAAGCAGATGACCTCAATGATCTTGATATTGAGATAGATCAGATGAAGGAAACATGTGAAGATGAAATGCAAACTCAGGCTGATGATACAGTTACTGAATCACAACGTAAAAGACGTCGAGGAGCAACGAAGATGAAACACATTGCCATGGATCCAAATGAAAGGCATCATGTTGACTTCACTGTTTTGCGAGAACCTTGTGGTCCAGGGTCAGTATCGTTATCCTCCTACTTGGGACCCTTAGAAAGTGAACATGTTCATGTGATTATTGATAACTGGAAAAAGTTGGTGAAAATATCAGAACTGTGTTGTGGAAATCTATTGAGGTAATTTGAATCATCTTTTACTATAAATTTAACTTGTAAAACGGTTTGAACTGAACTGTGTTGTGACTACAGACGAGGTTTGATTTGGACGAATAATTTAAAAAGGCTATTGTGTTTAAGCAAATGGGATGTTTGTGGTGAGCATCCAAATCATGCCTTGTAAGCTCTGTTAGACAAGCTCCAACCATTAAAGCTAGGATGGACCTGAGACTCAAGAATGTATCTACAACAGATTGGCGAAATTTTTTCAAAGAGAAGATAAGTCACGCCTTTAAGGTTGTCAGTGTTTCGTACAAAGAAAGATGAGAGAAGCAGATTCCTCACACTTCTAGGCGTAAAGGAATGGTAAGATTGAGAGAAGATTTGGTAAAAGCTAGCGAAGACCCATCAAAAATTTCAAGGCTAAGAGTTTGGGTCAAATCTCGAACTAAGAAGGATGGTACGTCTGTCAATGTGAATGCGGCTGAAAGAGTGTAAGTTATGCTTATCTTTAAATATTGTAAGTTATGCTTGGCGGTTATGAAATTTGAAATCTTTTTTCAGAGAAAGGCATCAGATATTGAACTAGAGGGTCGTCAAGATTCAACTACAATAAATCCAAAGGAAGATGGGCTTACTCAGATATTGGGACTTGATAATCCTAGCCGGTTGAGGGCAATGAGTAGAGGAATTAGCATGAACAAACTGACTTGTTTACAAGTTAGGAACAGTTTATGGTTGCAATGGAAGAAAAACACGTGTCTCTCGAGAAACAAGTTTATGCAGGCCATTGCCATAATGAATCATCAGGGAGAAGAACCTGATGTTAATGAAAACTCGAATAACATGGTATTAATTAACTTCCTCTGTCTTCATCCATCTCTAGATTTCTATAAATTGATTTGACATTGCTTGTACTTCATGTAGAGTGTAAATACCAAATCACTTCCCAAGTGTTATTTGGTTGACTGGTCTTCTATTGATGTGAATGTTGCTGAGGGACGGGTGGTTTCATCTGATGCTGATGAGTTAGTTAATGAGATTCCTTTAGGGCCTAACGCTGTGAAGGTTTTAGCAGAACTGCAACTAAACTAGAAACCTTTTTATGGAGACCTACACATAACATGTGTACAATTGAGGAGGCTGTAGGAGAGACGATATCATGGCATGCCGATCACTGTATTGTTCAGATAATAAGTTTGATTCCAGAGGACAATGCTCCTAAGGTTAAGTTTCCTCATTTTGTTTAGCTAAGTTTGGTCTTTTATTTTTATTTTTAATTGTTTATTTTATTTCGCAGAGCCCTTCCACAAGTGAAAATAACTCATGCAAACTCATGGACTATATACAAAATGAGGAAGTGGTTGTTGTTGGCCGATGGCAGACTGTAGAACCAAAATCGTTGGTCAATAGACCTTCTCTTGGTCCAAATGCAATTAAAGTGTACAAGGATAAGGTAGTAAACCCAAAGGCATACATATGGAGGCCTACACTTGGCAAGACATCTATGGAGGAATATCTGAACTGTTTTGTAGCATGGCCTGCAAATAGCTTTGTGTTTGACTCAAGAACACCACATTCTCCGGATATAGCAAAAACAAGTTCTAAAACAGTAAGTTCAACTTCTAAAAATCAAAAGTCTCCACTAAATGCAGCAGGTTCGGCGAAGAAACCTGCATCGAGTTATAAAGATAAGTCGGCGAATGAGGATTCTCCATTAACTCCATTAGCTCCTACAAAGAAACCAGCACCGAGTCAGAAAGAGAAGTCTCTTGTAACTCCAACTTCTCCTCTTTGCAGATCAGAGGTAATTTTTTTAACTAGTTTGTTGGTTCTGTTTGATGATTGAATTTTGGTTATGGTTTGTGTTTTTTTTGCTTCCAGCATAACAAATTTCAAGCAAGAAAAATAATAATCAAACTCATGGATCTGTCCGGAAATAAGGTGATTGTCGCTAAAGAACGTTGGCCAGCGAATAATCCTGAACACGTTGTCCACTTTGTACCTTTGTGCTCTGGTGCATGTCGAGTCTTTGTGGATGTTCTCAAGGTTAAAGAAGCTGCTGTGTGGAGGACAACATCTGAGATCGAATATATGGAAGATGCACTCGGAAGTTGTTATGCTTGGCCAGAGGATAAAGTTATTATGGTGAGGTTTTTGTTCATTGCTTTGTTCTCTGTCGTGTTACATAAGTTGGAAAATATGCCAAACTAAGCTAAGATATTTTTGTTTGCAGAGCTAACCCCAAAGAGAAGGAACCAAGCAACTAAGTTATTTTAAGACATAAATGCTTTTGTGTTAATCTGTTTCAAAACATAACTGTCTTTTGTTATGACTTCGTTTGTTTGATGTATGTTTGGATATTCGTATGCTTTGCACCTTAACTGTAATCAGACCATGTTTTATGTGTAGACATTTATTTTTTTAAATTTACAACAATGCCCAAAAAATGTCTAAATATACATTTTTTGTCAATCCAAATATGAAATTAAATGTAATAATTCATTGATCTCATAAGTATTTATTTTTATTTTTTACAATTACGTTTTAGTAAAACGGTTAGTGTTTAGGGTATAGGTTTAGGGTTTCGTCTGTTATTTAAGAGATTAGTTTAACTATTTAGTTTTAGGGTTTAAGGTTAATTGGTTTGTGTATATGGTTTATTAACGAATGATAAATAATCACAAACTGACAAAATAATGTATATTTGCACAAATTAAAACATGTAGTCTTTCTACACCTTTCTCTTTAAGGGTTTATAGTTAGTGAATAGTTTTAGTGTTTATGGTTAATTGCTTTAGTTATCGTGTTTAATGTTTATATGTTCAGATACTTATGTATTCTATCATACTATTGTTTTAATTGTTGTTTGATCATTTTAAAATACATATATATATATATATTTTAATATATTTGTGCACAAATTTAAAATATGTAGTCTTTCATACACCATTCTAAAACCATGTCGAAATCAAACAAAACAATGGTGTTTAAGGTGAAAAATATATTTTGGTTTTATTATATTGTGCGCCAAAGCTGAATTTTTCTGGAGGCAAACCAAATTAGCCAAATTTTTAGGAGCCATTTTTTTATACATTTTCTTTAAATATCGTCTATCCAAAGGGCTCGTAGCCACCACAAAATTAGGTTAGAGAGTTTTCTCTCCTTCCATCTCAAACCACCACCACGATTCCATATCAAACCACCACAATTCCATATCAAACCACCACGAATCTCTCTGTAGCCACAACGAATCTCTCCTCTTTCCATCACTCCAAGCGAATCCCATCCACGAATCTCTAAAGAGACCTCTAAACCCTAGATTTTACTCCGATTTGTGTTCGTAAGAACCCTAGAATGAATTTTCTCTGATTAATCTGTTCGATTTCTTTGCAGCTTGTAGAATTTCTTCTTTCGTGAAGAGAAGGAGGAGACAATTCAGGTAATACGTTTGTTTCAACTCGGTTTCGATTTCTTGAGAAATGATTTTTGATTCTGTGTGGGATGAAACATTTTGATTTGTGCTTCGTCTTTGTTCGATTTTGCTTTCAAGGTTTGAGCTTTTGATCGTCTCTTTGTGGAGTGAAGTTGAAATATGCAGGATCTTATTGAGGTAATAGTATACGAGGTTAAATACAAGTTTTATCTTGTTTGTGTTTTAGATTGCCTCCCACTTTTGAGTATCCGATTGATTGGATTATCCGCATCAGTTTTAGACTTATTATCCTTTAGATCTAAGTTGTCTTAACTTTGTCAATCTAGAAATTTCAATGGAAGCAAGGAAGGGAATGTTAGGAAATACGGGTCAAATTTCCTTGCGGAAAAATCAGAATTTGTGGGAGCGGGAAGAAAACACACAAAATTGTTAACGGAGTTCGGCCAATCTTGCCTACGTCTCCGGACCTGCTACAGGTCTTTTATTATTAACCCGGGAGAATTTACAAAGCTCTCAACTCACACCCGAAGAAAAAAAAAGTTTTTTTTTTTTCTTCACGAAGAAGTTCTTCTTCTTCTCTTCTTCTTCTCTCTTTCTCTTTGGATTTTGGGATAGATTTCTCTTCACCTCACCTTGGGTATTTATAGGAGAAGCTTGAGGTGTGAAAGCCACAATTGTTGACAAGAAAATTGTGCTCCTTTTGTTGATTACGGTCACCGTCCACTCCGTCCACGCCATCCACACCGTCCACCATGAAGAACACGTTTTTGTAACTAACAATCTCCCACTTGAAGACTGATTTCAATCTGTCTTCACACCTTGATCAATGTAGCAGGTCTTCTCAGCTTGTTAGTCCAACAAGCCAACTGAGGTTTCACACAACCTCAGCTTCTCACACGGCACGACCTTCGTCAGCATGTCTGCCGGATTCTTACTTCCTGGGATCTTCTCAAGCACCAACACTTCATCTTCTAACGCTGATCTGATGAAATGATACCTCCGATGTATGTGCTTCGTCCGAGCGTGGTAAACCGGATTCTTTGCCAAATCGATGACACTCTTACTATCACAGTACAACACACTTTTCCCTTGGTCATGGTCCAACTCTTGTAGAAAAGACTGTAACCACATCATCTCTTTTGTTGCCTCCGTAACCGCAACATACTCAGCTTCACAGCTTGATAGAGATACAATTTTCTGCAATTTTGAAACCCAACAAATTGTAGTACCACCAAAAGTGTAGACATATCCGGTTGTGCTTTTCGTGTTGTCAATGTCGCCTCCATTGTCAGCATCAACATATCCCTGCAATCCCGTCTCAGACTTCGTGAAACATAGTGAAAGGCTTGGATTTCCTTTCATGTATCTGAAAATCCACTTGACGACTTCCCAATGTTCCTTTCCTGGATTGCTCATAAATCTGCTGACGACTCCCACTGCATGTGCAATGTCTGGCCTTGTACATATCATCGCGTACATTAGGCTGCATATAGCAGAAGCATATGGAACCTTATCCATATATTCCATCTCGTCTTCCGTCTTTGGAGACTGTTCTCTGGATAACCGAAAATGATTCGCCAGAGGAGTACTGACTGGCTTCGCGTCATCCATATTAAATCTCTTGAGGACTTTCTTCACATACTCCTCTTGTGATAGCTTGAGACCCTCTTTGCTTCTAGTGATTCTCATTCCTAGAATCTGCCTTGCTTCTCCAAGGTCTTTCATCGCAAACTCTTCCGAGAGTTTCATCTTCAAGCTATTAATCTCATGCAAGTCCGCTCCCACGATCGACTCATCAACTTGCATAGCCTCCTCATAACATTCAGGCTCTCCTCTATCTGTGAGCAGAATGTAGTTAAGCGATGGAGAAAATCTTACAGGCTTTCTGATGACTCTACTTGACCGTCGTAACTCCGTGATAGGTGTATATGGGACCACTTCGGAATCATCATCCTCATCAGCCTCACCACTCTCGTCTTGAGAGATTTCTTCTTCTGCTGTTGGGGTATCCTGTGGCAACCCTGGTGTCAGGATATCATCTAAGTCAACAGCTCCAGGCTCTTTCCTCTCCGAGCCTTCTCTTAGCTTATCCTTGTACAACGCTTCTTCGTTGAACACAACATTCTTGCTGCAGATGATCTTCCGATTTTCATCATCCCAAAACCGGTAACCAAACTCCGTGTCACCATAACCGATGAAGTAACACTTCTTAGACTTCGAGTCAAGTTTACTTCTTGCAGCATCGTCAATGTGAACATAAGCTAAGCATCCAAACACCTTTAGATAAGAAAGGTTTACTTTCTTTCCACTCCAAGCTTCTTCAGGGATCTTAAATCCCAATGGCACAGACGGTCCTCTGTTGATTAAGTAGGCTGCAGTATTGATTGCATCTGCCCAAAACGTCTTTGGCAATCCACAGTGCAATCTCATGCTCCTTGCACGCTCGTTCAAGGTTCGGTTCATCCTTTCAGCTATTCCATTTTGTTGAGGTGTTCCCGGAATAGTCTTCTCCATCTTGATTCCATTATCAGCGCAATATCTCTTGAACTCCTCGCTGATATACTCTCCACCATTATCAGACCTTAAACACTTCAACTTGAGATTCGTCTCAATCTCAACCATGGCTTTCCATCTCTTGAAAACCGAGAACACTTCATACTTGTTCTTCATGAAGTAAACCCACACCTTTCTTGTGGAGTCATCAATAAAGGTCACATAATAGTACGAACTTCCCAGCGATGCAATAGGAGCGGGTCCCCATACGTCAGTGTGCACCAGCTCTAACTTCTCAGATTTTGGCTCTCTTCCTCCTTTAGAGAAACTAACTCGTTTCTGTTTCCCAAGGATGCAACTTTCACACATCTGATAATCCACCGTCTTCAGATCCGGAAGAGCGCCATTTTCCACCATGAGTTTCATCCCTTTCTCACTCATGTGCCCCAACCTACAATGCCACAACTTCGTTTGTTTGGCATCCTCGACAACAGCAACAGTGTCTTGATAGCTCGTCGTCATATAGAGAGTGCCTCTTTTATGACCTCTAGCAACCACCATGGAACCTTTCTTGACTCTCCAGGCTCCACCACCAAATTGACATCGTGCCCCGTATCATCAAGTTGACCTACTGAGATCAGATTTCGCATCAACTTTGGCACATGTCTAACCTTCGTAATCTTCCACACACGTCCATCTGACATCTTCAAGTTGATATCTCCAATACCAACTATGTCCAAAGGTAATCCATCAGCAAGATATACCTTTCCGTAATTTCCCGCAACATAATTCTCCATAATGTTATGGTGCGGCGTCGTGTGGAATGACGCTCCTGAGTCAAGAACCCATGAATCTATTGGGCTATCGACATAGGAGATTGACGCTTTGGTGTTATTTCCAGCTGCATCACGAGCTTCACTTTTCCTCGGGGAATCAACAGACACTACCAATGCGTCAGCGATTTCACGTGTCACTACATTGGCTCCGCCTCTAGTGTTGTCTTCCTTCTTCGGTGGTGCCCGGCAATTCTTCTTAATGTGGCCTGTCTTTTCACAATTCCAGCACTCTGCAGGCTGTCTGAATTTGGACTGACCCCGTCCACTCCTTGACTTCGATCTGCCATAACTCCGGTTACTTCTATCTGGGTTTCTCCCTCTGTTTTCCATGTTGAAAGCAGAGCTCGTTGATGCTTCCCCAGAGTCTATCCTTCGAAATTCCTCGGCAAGGATACGATCTCTAACATCATTGAATTTGAGCTTTTGAGTACCCACAGAATTACTAACCGCTGCCCGCATTGGCTCCCAACTATTTGGCAGAGATGCCAACAAAATCAGTGCTCGCACTTCATCTTCAAACTCGATTTCAACCGATGACAGTTGGTTGACAATCGTGTTGAACTCGTTCACATGTGCGGCAACCAGGCCACCTTCTTCCATCTTCAAATGAAAGAGTTTCTTCATGAGAAATACTTTATTATTTGCCGAAGGTTTCTCATACATATCAGAGAGAACTTTCATGAGCCCTTCAGTGGTATTCTCCTTCGCAACATTGTGAGCAACGTTCTTCGACAGTGTTAGCCTTATAACACCCAGAACTTGTCTGTCAAGGAGCTCCCACTCAGCCTGATCCATCTTCTCAGGCTTCTTGCTCAGTGGTTGATGAAGCTTCCGTCCGTACAGATAATCTTCAATTTGCATTCTCCAAAATGCATAGTCTGTACCATCAAATTTCCCGATACCGTGTGCTGAACCGTCTTCGCCTCCCATCGTTTCTGAAACCACCGTGTTTAAAACACCTCCGTCGATGAACCGATGTTACCGACAAAATTCACTATTCACGAAATCACTATTCTCGTGAACAGTAACCCACTATTCACAAAGTCACTATTGTGAACACTAACCCACTATTTTAAATAGTAACCCACTGTAGCTCTGATAGCAGTTGTTAGGAAATACGGGTCAAATTTCCTTGCGGAAAAAATCAGAATTTGTGGGAGCAGGAAGAAAACACACAAAATTGTTAACGGAGTTCGGCCAATCTTGCCTACGTCTCCGGACCTGCTACATGTCTTTTATTATTAACCCGGGAGAATTTACAAAGCTCTCAACTCACACCCGAAGAAAAAAAAAGTTTTTTTTTTTTTTTTTTCTTCACGAAGAAGTTCTTCTTCTTCTCTCTTTCTCTTTGGATTTTGGGATAGATTTCTCTTCACCTCACCTTGGGTATTTATAGGAGAAGCTTGAGGTGTGAAAGCCACAATTGTTGACAAGAAAATTGTGCTCCTTTTGTTGATTACGGTCACCGTCCACTCCGTCCACGCCATCCACACCGTCCACCATGAAGAACACGTTTTTGTAACTAACAGGGAATCGTCCATGGACTCGCATCATACAGAGTTAAACCACAACTCAAACAACAACATCCACAACAAGGACTCAACACAGCTCAAATGAAACTCCCAAAACAAGAACAAGGACAATCCTCAGGAGGAAATGATGTGGAACATATAACAAGAACTGAGTTCAGACGCTCTCAAGGCTACTTGATACGCATTGAGGAACCTTAAGAAGACATCGACCCAATGTTCTGGCACTGTATGAGAGCCTTGATTGCCCCCAACTCCCCTCCAATGAGATGCCCACAAGAAGAACAAGGACAGTCCTCACGAGGCAAGGGTGTTCGTCAAAACTAATGGCATGGTCCTTTAGTTGCTAGTTTTCATTGTCTGCTTTGTGTTTATGGCTCTATTGTAGTAAAATTATGTTGCTTTGGCATGTTTGTACTTTTTATGGATCAATAAATTAGAGTAAATTTAAATAATATATAAAATATGCAATTCAACAATCAAAATATACAAAAATGTAACCCTAAAACAAAAAAAAATAAGCCACTATAACAAATAATAGGGCATCATCACGAAGCTATGAAATTTAATGTCCTAGCACGACAAATAAGTTGCCTAAAAGTATTCAAGGATACTAGAAAATTGCTATTATAGGTGCACACCTTCATGACAGCAAAGGTTACGAGAACATATTCCATGGCAAAACTAAGGTGCCATTGTACATTATGTTATGTCAATTAATTAGTGCCATATAAATGTTAACACTAGCAGAAATGACTTGCTACAAAAACAATTTAATATAGCAAACCGAAAGCGCTATAATATCTCAATTTAATATAGCTGATGAAAAGACGTCACCATAGTGGGGGGGGTCTACCATTGCTGCGGCAGACCTAGCATTTGTGAAAACGCTACGTAAATTTTTTTGCAGCGTTTTCGCTGTGCTAGTAATGCCGATATTTCTTGTAGTGTTGGTAGTTCTTTGATCTCTTGGAAATCAAAGAAACGCGATATGGTGTCTTTGAGTACTGCTGAAGCTGAATACCATGCTATGTGTATGACCATTAAAGAGATTATCTGGATCAGTGGTATTCTTAAAGCTCTTCGGGTTCCATTTGCTCCTCTGGCTTTCCTCTATTTTGATAACACTGCAGTTCTTTACATTGCTAGTAACTACTTTTTTTTTCTGTGAAGAACCAAACATGTGGAGTTTGATTGCCATAAGGCAAGGGAGGCTATAGAACTTGGCACATTGAAGACGATGTATGTTCATACTGATCATCAACTAGCAGAAGTTTTGACTAAGGCGTTTCACCCAACTCCATTTCGGGATAACATGAGCAAGATTGGTCTTCTCAATATTTACACGACTTTATCTTGAATGGAAATATCAATGTATAGAGTATGGTTTAGTCTAGTTTAGTTTATTGGTATTATGATATCATTTGGTGTGCATATTAGGCAATTGTATATATATCTTGTACCAAACTCATTTGGTTTGATTGATAAATAAGAGATCAATTTAAACTATTTGCTTCTTGCTCATGATCTCTAATACTCAAAATTCAAGGTTAGTTTTCTGGGTACCTCAAAATTCTTGATCTTGTTTCCTGATTTGCAATTGGTTTTGATCTCTCTGCTCTGTTAGTTTAAGATTTCTATTTTTTGGTCAAAATGGTTGGATTTAGGATTCAGAATGTCTTTGGAAATAGTTGCCTGATGGATTTATGTGATTTCTTGATATGGTTTCGCTCTTTTATGTTGGAATGAAGATAAATAATGTGTTGAGATCAAGCAATGAAGAGAGACCTAACGTGACTTGCAAGCAAAGAAGAAAGGAGTGACCTAACGTGACTTGCAAGCAAAGAAAAGAGGAGAGGCATTTGAAATAAACTAAGAAGACTATGGGGAGATGTAGATCACGTGAAGGAGACCTAAGGGGAGCTACTTCACGTGCATAGATAAGGTCAGAAGCACTCACTCACTTGCAAGACAAGGACCACTCAACAACTTGCTCATCCCCCATGCTAGCCAAGCACATGCTGTCTCCTTTTGCTCCTCTCACTCCAAACATTAGATCTAGATGAGCATGGGTCTCTTATTATATTGTTTCTATTGTTTATTCATGTATGGGCAGTAGGCTCCTCTTGATGTCTACTTAAACCATTGTAACCCCATCACTCAAAATTAAAGGAGAAAGAATCCTTCACGAATTCTCATCATTCTCTCTTGTATTCTTCACTATATTCTTCATATTCTTACATGGTATCAGAGCTTCCAAGCTCCTGAAAACTTCATAGCTTCCGCAAATCATCAACTTCCGCAAATCATCATATTCTCAAAACTATCTCCAAAACAGTTTCTGCTACATCTCTTTATCCACTGGTCTAAAGGTCTTCCAAGAGGGAAGAATCTCGTCATAACTCAACATAAGACAGTATACAAGTCTCTGGAACTCAAGAAAGCTTCAGCTCAGTCCAGCAAGCTTCATCAAAGGTTCAGTTTCAAGTTATGTTTCTTGCAAAACCAGTTGGTACAAACTATTATCCACTGCTCTAAACTCTCAAAGATGGAGAGCTCAAAGGAAATGGCGAGTTCAGTATCTGTAAGGAGTCCAAAGAAGAAGCCAAACCACCTCATCTGGTCCAAAATGCTGAAGATAATCCATGGAAGAAACCATTCTTGGAGAAAGGTCACTAAAGAAGCATTAAAGCTAAGTTGTTCTAATCATTCTCTGGCCAGCCATGCTGAAGATGTGTTTCTGACCAACAACACCCACGACCAACAAGAGGACATGAGGGGTTTGAAGTGTCTCCTTGACCAGAAGGAGAGAATCAAGAAGAAGAGGTGTTGGATAGTCAATCCACACCACAAGCCCTTCAAATTCAAGTGATTCACAGCCATGGAGGTTCAAGGAACTAGCTCAGGTTCCTTGGTTCTAAGTTAGCCTCCTAAAAATTCAATAAGAGCGTGTTTAATTATTTAAATTGTTTCTGGTTGTGTTGAGTGTGTTGATAGTATCTTAGGGACAGTTCAATGTTACTAGAGTTGTTGAACCTAGTTTCTGTCCCAAGATACTTAAACATTGTGTATGCATTGTTCTAGGAGAGTTATAGAATTGTTGTTTCTTGTTATTGTCTTAGCTCATGTGTTTGTGTACTGTATGGTCTAGGCGAGTTGCTTAGAACCTGTTGTATGTCTTGTTGCATTTCTAGAGTCCTAGGAGAGTTTCCTTGTCATGTGTGGATTCATAGTTGTGTAGCTTGATTAGATGAGTTGTCTAGTCTATGATACTGTCATAAATTGTCATTGCATTCTGTTATTGTTATTTATGTGATAAAATTAGCCTAGATGCCTTGTAACTGATGAGTTATCATACATGAGCATTTAGTGAATTGGTTGCATGGATTTGAACTGAATAAATTGTTTAGATTCTGTCCATTGCATCTCGTTAATCATTATGGATCAGACTTGGTGAGTTATCAAGCTCTGATCCTAATGTATGGTCTAATTCTTGCTGGAGTTTGAGTGGTGTTTCAGGTACACAAGGGTTGTCATCTGTCCATCATCAAACCAAGACAAAGGAGAAGACGATGCCCATGCTGTTCAGAGCCTACACATGATGTAAATTCCTGTAAATCCAGAGCCTACACATGATGTATATTCCTGACCATGGAGAGAAGAACCGGTTATAAGAAGCGCAGACCATGAAGGTTGTTGAGCTCCTGGTTCAAAAGACACACAAGGAAGAATGTAGAACCGGTTGAATTAAGCGCAGGCCGTTTGGCTGTTGAGCTCCTGGTTCAGTAGACACACAAGGAGGGCCATCACCTAAGTCATGAGGAGACCGGTGGTCCAAAAACAATGGAGAAAAGATCAAGGGAGAAACTGGTTGGCTTAAGCGCAGCTGTAGGGGTGATGCGCTCCTGGTTTTAAGCTCAGTATTGCTCACTTCCAAGCTTGGTCCTTCATCTATACTCTCTGGATCAAGCTTGAGGAGGGGTAATGATGAGCAATCCTGAAGATCCAAGCCGTCCATTGCCTCACCTCACATCATAAACCGGTTCAAAGAAGCCACAACAAGGACAGCAACAACTTGGTGTTAGAACAGATGGCCATCAGAGACTACTTGACAAGAAGATCAGGTGTAGAGTCAGGCTGATTGGAATGCTATGAATCAGCCCAAGGCGTGGAGTTAGAACAGTTACCTTCTAGTTAGGAAGCTATGGATCAGCTTCTACAAGGAGTTAGAACAGTTACCTTCAGTTGGGAAGCTATGAATCAGCCCATAGCACGTGTGCATGTACCTGGTTGATAAAGCTTCAAGGAGCCGAGTACCGTCTTATCAAGTGGGGAATTCAAGTGGAGTTCACTCCCCACCATTCTTAAGAAAGGGAAGCACATAAAACTCTCATTTCAATTCGTTTATATGATTATTACTTGAAATGCTTTGAATGATTGTTTAGTGTATTTTCCAAAGAGCTGATGCACCTGTGGGATAATGTATCAGAAAATGAAGATGAAGCTATCCTGGTTTAGGCAGTGGCGTGTCTAGACAAGAAACTTGGTGCGGTCATGAAGCAATCCTCCTAAGCTTGACTTGTTCCACATGGTCAAGCTTGAGGGGGAGTATTAAGAAGCTTCAATGATATGTGAAGATGGATTCCTTGGTGGTTATTCAATAAGAAGAAGCAACCAAGGCTGAGAAAGAAGATGGTACCTTACTTGAGACTCAAGGCGCAAAGAACCGGTCCATCCTTACCTTTCAAGATGGCGAGTAGTCAGAAGAGAGGGGGAGACTAAAACCAGGGTCTAAGAAGAGTCCAAGATACTGGTTTGTGCAAGATGTGGAGTTCACACTTGCAGCAAAGGTTAGGCCACGATCCAGAGCCTAAGGACTCCACCATGAGTTACCTGAAGTTCCTTAGGCTCACTGGCCAATCCCTAGGCTTTGAAGAACTCTACTCTTTTCCTTAGTTGGTTTTATCCCAAATGGGTTTTCTGGCTAAGGTTTTTAATGAGGGAGATTCTTCAAGGTTCCAATCTTGTCCAAGGATCTCCTATGGTCAAGCTTGAGGGGGAGTGTTGGAATGAAGATAAATAATGTGTTGAGATCAAGCAATGAAGAGAGACCTAACGTGACTTGCAAGCAAAGAAGAAAGGAGTGACCTAACGTGACTTGCAAGCAAAGAAAAGAGGAGAGGCATTTGAAATAAACTAAGAAGACTATGGGGAGATGTAGATCACGTGAAGGAGACTTAAGGGGAGCTACTTCACGTGCATAGATAAGGTCAGAAGCACTCACTCACTTGCAAGACAAGGACCACTCAACAACTTGCTCATCCCCCATGCTAGCCAAGCACATGCTGTCTCCTTTTGCTCCTCTCACCCCAAACATTAGATCTAGATGAGCATGGGTCTCTTATTATATTGTTTCTATTGTTTATTCATGTATGGGCAGTAGGCTCCTCTTGATGTCTACTTAAACCATTGTAACCCCATCACTCAAAATTAAAGGAGAAAGAATCCTTCACGAATTCTCATCATTCTCTCTTGTATTCTTCACTATATTCTTCATATTCTTACATTTTACTCGTGTATGATTCAGTTTTCCTCTTATTCTTTTATCAGATTGGAGAAAATGGGAGCATTGGAATGGAGGAAATTATTACATGAGCATCAAGAATGGAGACTTATCACTTGTATGTGGCTACATGCTGGTTCCATTCATCTTCTTACCAATATCTTGAGTTTGATCATCATCGGTATCCGTCTTGAGATGCAATTTGACTTCAGTAAGTCCTTGCTTCTTACGCAAAAACATTCTTTAGTAATCTCCAAGTGAAACATTTGATCTTTGATTCCATACAGTAAGAGTCAGACTTATCTACTTAATCTCTGGTCTCGGTGGAAACATAGTCTCATCTCTCTTCCTCCAAGAAAGTATTGTAACAACAGATTTGTGGCTAATCTGTTTGTTCTTATCCAAGTGTGTTCATGTGCAAGTATATATGAGCGTAAAGTATAGAAAAAGAGATTTGTTAACGAGGTTTGTTTCCTACATCTCGAGACCACATCAAGAACTCATTCACTAAAAAAGGCCGCAATCTATCATTGATATATGGTATCCAGCACTGATATGTTGTGTTTTTGACATTGTACATACGCTTTACTAATTGTTTTAGAGTCTTCATCGAGTATTTCTAGTCTCTTTCGAGTCATTACAAGTTTGGAGTAAGTATGAAAGGCCTTGGAGAGATGCAAGAAGAAAAGAGTCAGAATTGGTGTTTTCCCGCACATAAACCGAACAGAGCAACCTGATGGGTGATCCGAGCCGAGTAGAGCACCCGAGGGCCTTCTCCCGCAGCAGAGAGTATTAAGGAAACTTCTAATATTTCAGGATTTACCCTAATAATTTCTATTTTCTCTCCTGCAGCCGCTAGAGACCTGCAATATATATTTTCTGATTTCTATTATTTTCTACGCTAGTTTTTTTACACAAGAAACTAGACTTGAGTTTTGGAGATTTGCAGTTTGCTACTTTGTAAAGGGAGAAGGAACTCGACATTCTTGAGAACAATCCTGAACCATGTCATATTTATTTATTGATTCAGCATGTTTTCTTCATTTATAATCTATGTGTTTCTTGCTTCATGGCTGAGTAGTCAGCTTGCTTAGTCTAGGGTATTAGAATGTTAGATCTGTGAGCTAAACATAAATAAGTTATTCATTTGATTGTCTTCATTCATAACTATTCTTATTGCTTGCATTAATTTGATCGCTTAATGTCTGAACTTAGGTTTAATCTACTCATTAACCGTGTAGTAGATAACATGACATGATATGAATTAGCTTTGCATCCCTAACCAACGAAAGTATATGTTAAGGTGTTTTATGAATAAATCAGACTTGATCTTAATGTTTGTCATCGGGTCTTAGTCCAAACGACAATTTAGGTACTGAGATCGATTGACAAAAGGTGAAGCACCACGATAGTGGGCTGATCTATCTTAAGGGATCTGAGTTCTAGACTAGTGCTAAATTGAACTTAAATAATTATTTTGCTCATGCTTGTTTAACACCCGATCAAACCACCCTAGGCTAACTCTTTAATCATCTGAAAACCCAAATCAGTCGTGTTACTTGTGTGTTTATGCTACTTGAATCTTTAAAACCCTTCATTGTTTTAGCTTGCTATTGATCCCATAGAAATAAAGTGTAAACTGGTGATCTGGAATTGAATCTCAAATATTACAACAACATTGTTTGCTTCCAGTAGAAAAAACACAATTTTAGTGTATCAAGTTTTGGCGTCATTGCGAGGGGGACCAGCTTTTATCTTTATTTTTTTGGTTATATATTTATTCTAAGGCTTCTAACTTACTATATCCTATTTTTTGAAGCTAATGTTCCAGGTGCATGACATGTAGACATACTAGGAGAAACGCACAAGGAGAGTTAGTGACACTTACAAATCATGAGCTTGCAAGGTTAGAAAGAACAAATCGTCAACATCAAAGGCCCAACAACACCACAATGGGAGACTACGGAAATCAAGTGAAACTTGCTGCTGAGTTGCAACAATGCAACATCAGATGCAGAAGACTATCTAAGCTCAGCAGGAAGCTGCTGTACTTGCTGCCCAGCAGCAGCAGGAACACAGAAGCAAGCTGCTCCAATCGAGTTGAGAAACCTTCTGTGCAACTTCCCTACTACGCGCTCTGCCATTGCTCCTACCCCTGCACCATGCAGGACTTCGAGATCAAGCATACTCTGATTTCCTTAGTGCAGAGAAATGTGTTTTCTAGTTTCTCTGCAGAAAATCCAATGGAGCATATTGAGAGCTTTCAAAGAGTCTGCAGCTTTTTTCGTGCGAATGGCGTACCACCAGACTACATTAATTGCATGATATTTCTGTTCTCTCTTGATGGAAAGGCTGCAAGGTGGTTGAAATCTTTTTCTACTTGCTATTTTACTTCGTGAGAGCAGGCCCGATCAGCGTTCCTAAGCCACTTCTACACGAAGGCGAAGACTGCAGCATTGAGGAACAAGATCACCTCTTCAGACAACTCATTGATGAGCCTTTTTCGTTTCAATGACTACCACAAACAATGTTCGCTCCATGGATTTTATGATGATGACTTCCTGGGCATTTTGTAATTATGGAGTAGACTGGGAATACCAAAGTGCTATAAATTCTGCGAGCAATGGATATTTTATGACTCAAACCACTGATGGAGCATTTGAGCTGATTAAGAACATGACAGCTAGCTTAGCCAATAAGAATCAGGAGAACAACCGCTCCAAGAATGTCAACAGTATTGACACTCAGAAGATAGACGAGTCGACAGCCAAGGTTGATTAGCTGCTTAAAAATAACCAAGGGCAAGTCTTCATCATGGAGAAAGATATGGATGAGAAGATTCAGAACACTCAAGAGGTTGCTCCTGAGGCTGAAAAGAAAGGAAACAATCAGCAAGAGGTCAGCTACATCAACGGACATGGGTATGTGCAGAGCAACCAGGCACAAGGTGTGGGGTATCACAAGGCTTCCTGCAGAA
This sequence comes from Moricandia arvensis, assembly GCA_905132765.1. Lineage (NCBI taxonomy): Eukaryota > Viridiplantae > Streptophyta > Magnoliopsida > Brassicales > Brassicaceae > Moricandia > Moricandia arvensis. Next base: position 25,517 of record CAJHQP010007887.1, read on the forward strand.
CTATCAGGGTAAAACCTTTGTTTTCAGCCAGGCACATAACCGGTTTGTGGGTCAGAATCAGAACCAGAACCAGCAAAACCTGCAGAGAAACCAGCAAGCTGCTCTAGCTGCCGCTAGTGGTCCGCAAGATGAGCTGAAAAACCTCAATGTCATGATGCAGCAGATGCTACATGGTCAGCAGATTCATGGCAAGACATTGAATCATGTTACTACAGACATCAACACCAGGACGAACAACATGTTTACTGAGCTGAATACAAAGTACGATACTGTGACCAGCAACAAAAAGAGGATTGATGCTCAACTTTCTTAAACAACTGAGAGTGTCAAGAGGCAGCAATGGACGCTCCCTGAAAAAACTGATAAAAATCCGAGGGCTGAGCACTGTAATGCAATAGAGATGAGATGTGAGAAAGCTGATGGAAAAGAAAAGGAGCAGTTGTCTGATGAGACTGCTGTTGGCGTAGAATAAAATAAGCACCTTGCTAGCTCTAAAGCGACTTCTCCCGACGAACCTACTGAGATTTCGTCAGTTCGAGTGTATGTTCGTAAGGTTCCCTATCCAGTTCCACCTAAACATATGATGGATCCCATTAGTGCAGAGTAGCTGGCTGGGTTTAGGAAATGGTGAAAAGGCTTCCTCAAAAGATCTTATTTGAACATGCTTGGGAGATTCAGCCATTGCATCTATTCTTCAAAAATTGCAGAGAAACTCAAGAGGAAATTTAAATTCTTTGTTTCAAATCCAACAAATGAACAATTTTTGGATCAAACAATTAGCACAGATTTTAATAATCTGTTAGGAAATAAGGTTTCAAATACATTGTCAAATTGACTCATTTCTTTCAAATTTAATCCTGCATCAAAACCAAATCTCTATTAAATAAAAATTTTGACTTTATGTTATTTGTCTTATGATATTTAATTTGACAATTCAGCTTTGGACATGTTGGGTCCTGTCTCTTTACAGTGGTGTCTCCACTTTGTCTTTTAAAGTCGATTGATATAAGACTATATAAGTGCATGATATCAACTTGAGATTTTAATTCATCATATATGTACGTTTCAGTATCGGATCTATGAAAACCTTTAACTGAATGTATTATCATAATTGCTGAAAGCATTTTATAGGTCTTGAGTTAACTTATTCTTTTTTTTTTAAATAAAGTTTTGAACTAATTATTTTTTAAAAAGTATAAAACTTTAGTGGGTAATAACTGACACGTGATCTTAATGATTGTAAATATTTTTTTTGAAAACCAATTTTTTATAATATATGTTATATTAATTTTAATCCGAAGACCAGAGATTCAGATCCGAATTGCAAACCCGAACTGAACAAACATTCCTAAGTCAATTAGATGTATATACAATATATATAATATATTTTGGATATATATACAACATATATAATTCAGTTGGATGTATTGTGTAAAATTTAAATCAACCATTCATTCCAATATGTATAAACTTTAAAAATAAAATTCTTACCAAAATAGACTTTAAGGAGATAATGATATAATATACTTTATTAAAAGGTGTAAATATACATTTATACACCTTTGGTTAATTATATAGACTTAGGATTTAGAGTTAGTGGTGAGAGTTTTGGATGAAAGGTTTAAAATAAAAATATCTATTTTGATCATCTTTTTCTTGAGATCTATTTTTGTGACAAAAATTCAAAAATATATTTGAGAAATTTGTATATTTTTTAGTCAGCCATATTGTATCGATAAAAATCCCAAAGGACAAACATTACACAAAATCCATTTATTCATCATTTACAACTAGTGATGGCAATTGGATTATCCCATCCCGGTTTGTCTCACTTCTCTGTATTCTCTGTTTCATTTTAGGTTTTGGCGGGTCATACCGCCCCAGGACGTTGTCTCTTGAAGCCATGACCAATTATGAGCCACCTATTTCATGGGTTTTTTGTAGGTCGGCCCATGGGACACGATGGGGTGGTGGGGTTGAGGTCACAGAGAATACGAAAAGAGACAATAACATGATATCAAAAGAGATTGCACAGAGGTGTTTTATTAATTTAAGACAAAGTAAAATTACAGAGATTCACTGAAAATAAGATGAACAGTGAAGAATAGAAGAAACAATACAATCAAACGTCTAAGTATCAAACTCGCTAGTCTAGCCGCCTAGATCCTAAGTTCTCCTAAAGCTAGCAGTAACTTCCCCCAAAACTTAATTTTCGGATCACTGACTCCTTGTCTCGGCTCTTTTTTTTTAATAGGTCTCTTAGGCCAGTCTTCTTTCCTTTTCTGCTCTCTTTTCGAGTTTATCTTCCACGAATATCTTCCCAATCTTCTCGATTTTCAATAATTATCCTTAGACTTGACAATTATTTTCTTTTCCATATATCCTTTCCGGAAAACCCGATAGACCATCATTGCAATCGGGTTCATTCTTGTCTAACATCGTAAGTTGGCCTTTATTGTGTTTTAGGCCCTTTCGGTTCGTTTTACGACTTTGGTGATTTATGATTTCTTTCGGAGAAATCATCCTTCATATGTTTATAAGATATTTGGTTTCGCAAAATAACAAACCACTCATGTAATCGAGACAATGTCGGTGTTTAAGTTAACCGTTGTCATTTTACACGACTGTCTTGAAGTTTTGGCGAGGAAACAAGTTTTACGATTTTTATCGTAAAACTTTATCGGAAACTCCAATCAAGACGAAATAAGAGACGTTCTAGCAAAGATAGGACGGAGAGGATGGTTTGGTCTAGTCTCCCATGGGCGACTACATATTGGTGAGTGTCTACTCGCCCAGGGACGATTAGACATTGGTGAGTGTCTAGTCACCCATGGGCGGCTAGACATTGGTGAGTGTCTAGTCGCCCATGGGTGGCTAGACATTGGTGAGTTTCTAGTCGCCCAGTCTAGCCACCCATGGGTGACTAGAAGGTGTTACTTGTCTAGTCTTCCATGGGCGACTAGAAGATGTTCCAAGTCCATTCGCCCATGGGCGACTAAACAATGTCTTCGTGTCTAGTCGCCCATGGCGACTAACAATGTGCACGGTTCTTTGTTGTCCCGAAACTTATTATGCATGATTGTTCTGAATGAGTTTCCTTTGGGGGATAGTCGTAGCAATCATAGACGTTTATTTCAAAATTACCATTTTTTGACCCTAACAGTTATCCCCCTAGCTCGTAAGTTTCGAGTGTGATTCTTATGAGTGAGTGATGTGCGTTTAATTGGAATCTACGGCCAAGAATGTTTGCAAAATAATCGCAAACATTTTGTTGATTATTTCAACTCCGGAAAAATTCCTATTAGTATAGGGAATTTTCTCCTCATTCATTCCACACTTTTCTAATTTTTCTTTTTTTTTTAATTTCTTGAGAGGTTTTTCGAATCAAGATGACTTCCTCTCACGATGTGCAAAGAAGCAACGAGTCTGGGCTGGGCGCTGCCCTTCAGGCGATTTTGTCGAACTCTCCTTCTCTAGGTGGCGTTCCAAATCATGTGGCTGAGTATCTCGCTTTTCAGGAGGAGCTGGCTCGCCGTGATGCCGAGGCGGGGAGCTTTTTCCATGTTGATTTAACGGACCACTCCATCTCAACTGCAGCAGAGGTTTTGGCACAGCTGACGGGTTCTTCTACGACTCCGGTTTCTTTTAGTGATACCAACGACTTCAGGGCGAAGGAGCTCCATCTCTAGAGGCCGAAGAGGCCAGGCTGTATTTTTGTAGAGCAGAACTTGCAGCCATAGAAAGAGATTCTGATTAGATCCTTGCTGATCTGAAGTCCGAGTGCACTCTTCCGCTGACTTCGAATACCCTCTAGGGGGCAGGATCCCGTTGACGTTGAGCTTTACGATGTGAACAAGGGAGGCACAGGCGACACGGCTTCAATTCCTGGAGACACGATGGACGAGGTCGAGGTCCCGTCTCTCGCGGATGAGTAAGGTTATGGTCCTGTTCGGGACGTTTTATTTGAATGTTTTCTGCTTATGTTTGATTTTCCGGTGCGGCCATGTTTTATGATTTTGGGACTCGTCGTATGTGACTTAGAATCCCTTCCTCTTTGCAGCCTTTTAATAAAAGGTACGCTATCTTTGAAAGTGTAAGAGCGTGTGTAGAGGGAAGAATACAAGTTGTCATCTCGTACCTAACTCTTTTGGCACAAAAAATTGAGATATATCGGTTATGAACGTACGAATATGATCGAAGAGACATACTTTAGGATCTCGTATCGGTTAGATATCATGCCTTGAGATGTTTGAGACCAGTGTCTTGGTTCTAGGGTATGACCTAGG
>CAJHQP010007888.1:0-29801 GCA_905132765.1 Moricandia arvensis
AGACAAAGTGTAATGGAATGCACCTAAAGATGCTAAGTGATATTCTACATGCCTTCAAATACACATCAAAATTGATGACAAACCATGCAAAATACTGTGAGTATATCATTGTCCCTTATCCACTAATTTCTAACATAGACTCTATCTTATATTCTCTTGAGTGGAGTAAAATATTTTTTCTAAAGAGTAATTTTGGCTACTAAGGTTTTTAGATGTAACTAGAAAAGCTCTGATTGCCTGCAAAGTTGTGCTCTGACCATTCTCCTAAAAGTTCATGCTCCTTGCTGATTACCAAACCTCTAACCCTGAAAAACCAGCTCCGTTGGCAAAGCTCGCATCTTCGAAGTATGCCTTTTCCCATGGTTCGAAAAGTGTCTATCTCATTTGAGAACTAAACTTGCTTCCTGAATGCGGGAGGATGAATAACATACCTGTTAGAGTAGAACTGATCAGACATATTGTAGTCTCTAAGTGTTGTATGACGTTCAATCCTTACATTCTAAAGCAACAAAATTGCATCATGGATTGCCACCTTTTGTGCATCATTAGTTGGCCTGATCTGTTGTGTGCATGACCCTCTGGATCTTTATAGCCCCATTCTCATTAGGTACCAAAAACACTAGCGTAAGCATCTCTGTCTTTTTTCCGAAGAATGTCGATCAATGCTAGTGTGGTGTCGATCAACACTAACCATCTCTGGTCCATGTTTTTCTAACTCAAGAAAATAGAAAGAACTTGTAAGTAAGCAGAAAATAAAAGTCTAGATTTAACTCTAAACTAAGTCTAACAGTAAAAAGAAAGAGTCTCCAAGAATGGTGCCAAATTTGATATGCTTAAATTAACCTTTAAGCTAATCAAATAAAGGTTCACTGTAGCACTTAAGGGTTGAATCTATAGGGACTATGGCCACACTATAGTTTCCGATTAAGCTAGATCAAACTTAGAAAGTAGTAAAGAAAACAATATATCAAACAATTTATGAGCAATAAGGAATATCGCTAATCTAGGAATATTAAACATGCAATCATAACTGAAATCAATTAATGCTATTGGGTTTACTAAGAACAATCCTAGAAATAGAATTTGATAGTAAGTTAATAACCTCTCACTTCATAAACTATCATATGTCTAAATTTAGAAAACCAACTCTCGTTTCAGATTCAGTAATCCATAAAAGCATTAATTTCCAATTCGATATGTTCAATAAATTCCTAGACGAACTCTGGTCGCGAGAAGGTATTTAGCTCAGTTGGATTCAATTCAAGTAATAGGTGATAGTCTTGTGTCTAGAAATTTTCTTAAGATCGAGTGTCTAGTTAGCTACTCTAAACACATGCATAAGAAGCAATTCTGGTGAAGAATATAATCAGATTACCTTAGGAAATCTTTTCAACCAAAGCTTTTCATAAATCCCAGAAAATCCTTAAATCTAACAGATTGTTTACTTAGACATGATCATGGAAAACATAATTATAAACTTAATAAATTTCATAGATTAGAGAAACAAATATTATAGTTCCAATCAATCTCTCTGAATGAGTTCTCTGATCTTCTCTTAGAATCACTCTAAGTGTTAAAAGCGTAACCTAATAGCGGTTGAAAATAGTAAATATACGGTAAAACACGATCAGTCATCTTTTTGCAAATAGAAAAAATTGGGGTCAGATTGCACCTAAATGTATAAATAAATAGATTGCCATAATAGAACCGTAACTGTAGAAAGAAATAGATGGCCGTTTTATTACTTTGATTACTTTTTGTAGAATACCGTCCATACATTTCAAAATACAGGTCGGTTCTACTTAACCCTTTTTAGTTAGGTATAAAAATGACAAATAGATAAAACAACTGAGATTTCTCCACAAGTCCATATACTTTTTAGGAAGATAATCTTTTTTCTTTCTTATATACTTATGGTTTGACCCAAGTTTTCTTAGTCAAACAAGATAAGATTTCAAAATTCCTCATGATTCATATATCCAATTTTTTTTTCTGGATAAACAACTTGCTTATTTTTTTAAATATTATTGATATATTCAAATTTACTTTAAGAGGAATCTAGAATTTTAGGAATCAGTTGAAATAACTAAAGATCGAATCCATAAAGATTGAAATCTCACTATAAACAATTGGTTTTGAGATTAAGCTAGGCAAGTAGTAGAAAACATTAAAAACAATAAATAGATCGGCTGTAAGACAAATGAGATAGATTTATGAAAATAAATAATATAATTCATAAGTGCAATCAATATATGCTAATGGTTTGTTGCGAACATTTTAGAACTCAAAACAAAACCTATAAATTTGACAAACTCTCGCTGTAGAAACTATATATGTCTAGATCCTAGAATACTAACTACCATTGTGAATTCAAACAATTTAGACAAGCTTTAATTCCATATTTTATTTTTCACTAAATTCCTAGACCAACATTGTTACAAATAAATATTTAGCTCAGTAGAATTCAATTCAAGTAATTAGTCATATTGTCGTATTTACCAACTATCTTAAGATCAAATTTTTAATTAATTACTCTAAAAACTAACATAAATAACAATTCTGGTGAAGAATTTTATTGGATAACCCTAGCAATACTTTAAATTATCAATTTTAATAAATCCTAGAAAACCTAAATCTAACAAGTTGATTATTCGGACATGCATGATTAAAGAAAACATAATCAAAGAGTGAATAAATTACATAGAAAATTAAAGATAGGAATACCAAAATTTTAATTCAATCTTTGAAGGGGTGCTAAATCTTCTCTCAAAATATCTTTAAAATCCCTCTAAACGTGAAGTAAAACGTAGCCTAAAGAAAGACTTAAGTATAGATTATATAGGGTAAAATACATATAATGCACTTTTATAAATAAGAGAAACTTCAGGGCTAAACTGCAATATTATAAAATTTCGAACAGGTGGTTTACATATTTTGTAGACATCGCACCCAGAAAGTTGCATCCAACCTAACCATTCATGTAGTCATCCTCATCTGTGAGACCGACCTCAGTATTTATACTACCCTTCATTCATATGGCAACATGACTTCACCATGCAAATTTTTTTCTATATACTTAAAAAATCGTTCAAACATATCTCAGCAAAAAATATTAATGACTCTTAAATCAACAAAAATAATATTTTTGACTGAAATGCATAAATACTATTTGTATAGAAAAATAACATTGGAAATCAATTTGTCAACAAAACTGTTGAATCGACTCAATCAACCTTAGAACACATGATCGTAAATTCTACACATCGAACGAGGTTAGAGTCATTCCACTAATGATAACTAATTTTATATATGAGTTATATACGTCAGATTGTTTCAAGTCTTAGGGTTGATTGTTTCCAATGTAATTTGGAAGAGTTTCATACATGGTATTCCATACTTTCAAAAATGTTCTGTAGCATATAATTTGCAATGTCCGAGATTTTAAGAGAAATACATGACTAAGTTATAGAAATATGAGGTTGGCCATATAGGTGAAAGCGTGATGCAGATTTTCTAGAAGCAAGATCTTTTTTTGTAGTCACATGACCAAAGTCTCAAGTTTTAAGCATCGTGTTTTAGAAATTCACAAAAATAGTTTTTTTTTTTAAAACAAAATAGTTTAATTATATATTCACAGAACAAAAAGGAACACATTATTGCATCCATTTATATTATTGGAGTCCATCTCATATATATTGTAACTACGGTTGATGATTATTAGAGAAAGACTTGGATACTCATGCTGAAACATGAAAGTTAAGCCTTTAATAACATCAAAGAGTCAAAATCACTGCTGGAGAATCAAATTCGGAAGACGAATGAGAGGATTCATATTAATAATGATCTGGAATTATCTTCACAAGATTTCAATCAATTTTGTAAGGAAGTGGATATTTGTTGGGGTCAAAATCGGTCACGACTGAATCAATGGTTAAAAATTCTCGAAATAACATTTGAAAAACAAAAACCGCGAGAAACCACAACTGGAACCTTGTGCAAATTCAAAACGGATTGGACAGAAAGTTATTGGAAAGGACGATCGAGCAACGGAACGACCAAAGCAAACGTGTCCAACCCGCCCGACGGCAAGTTGAACGGACCAAGCCCAACTCGCCATCAGGTGAGTTGGGACTGCTCGACCAACTCGCCTGATGGTGAGTTGGACTGTCACCATCCAACTCACCATCAGGTGAGTTGGGACTGCTCAACCAACTCGCTTGATTGCGAGTTGGAATGTTACCGTTCAATTCGCCATCAAGCGAGTTGGGATTTCTCGACCAACTTGCCATCAGGCGAGTTGGGTCGACCACGACCAGCTCGCCATCAGGCGAGTTGGATCAGAACCATCCGTCTCGGTCCTGATCAATATCTCTTTTAAACCTCGATAACACCGTCTCTTGTTTCGTCTCTATTGGAATTACCGTTCAAACTTTACGATAAAAACCGTAAAGACTTTCTTTCTCGTATGAATTCATATGGTTCATATAAAACGGCAATGGTTGACTTAACACCAAAGTTTCCCCAACTATACGAGTAATTTGAACCATTTCCAAAACCGACGTCGTACGGAAGGTTTTCTTTCGGAAAAATCGTAAAAACGTTTAATTCGACAAACGACCCAGAAGGGTCTAAGAAGCAACTAAGGCCCCACTTACGGTTTTAGATGAGATTGAGCTCAAGGATTCTATGACAGTTTATCTATTGTTCGCAGGAGAAGATAAATATCAAGTCCGAAAGATAAATGTCAAGTTTCAAGGAATAATCTCGAAGATCGAAGAAAATGAAATATTTTCGCAAGACGATAACCACGAATCGGGGGCAGAAGAGGAAAGAGGGAACCTCCTTGAGAGGAGTATATAAGGAACACCAAGACAGAGAGTCAAGGGAGACAAAAATATACAGAAAAAAACTTAGCACTTAGAGCGATTTAGGAAATTTTCTGTTTTCTATTCTCGAGCTGCGACTCAACTAGGTTAACAAAGTCTTAGGTGGTTAGAACTAGGGAAATCACCAACAACTGTTGCAGACGAGGCTTTACCTATTGTAATGCTCATTCACGAATTCAGAAAAAGATCTTCTTTGCTCTCTAATTTATTCAATTATTTACTTTCTCTATTTTTGTTGTTGATTGCTTGACGCTTGGTTTAGCAGAAATCTAGGACCTCTGGGAAAGTTAGTGTTTCTTGACTTTCCTTATTTTGCGGATACCGAAAATGAAAATTTCAGTTCGCACAGCACTAGAAGGAGGGGAGGGGGTACAAATAAATCTAACTTTCAGCCACAAACGCTCGATTAGACATGTCAACTGACAACCTGACCAACCGACAAACTCGTAACGATGGAGGCATCGGCAACGACGTCAACACTCCAGCAACGTTCGTTACCCGTGGGTTAATGATGCTGCCAACACTGCGGCATTCGAAGAGGTAAACAAGATGCTTTCCGCTTTTAAAAAGAAGTCGAAGAACAGAAAAAATCATGGGATCCCTCGCTAAACAGGTCAAAACCCTAACAACAAGGACCCCGAGTAATTCGTCCTCGTGGAACCACTAGGGTTCGTGGGAGAATTCTCGATTTCACAACTCCCGTGGATAGGCTTGGGCACTTGCGAGAAAGTCCATCATGACAAAATCCCAACGAAACAACCCCTACTCACAAAAACTCTCAAAACCCTCCACCATTGGAGCTTGGAATAGAGGAACACGAGGACGAACGTGTCGACTTGGATCCCGGTGATTAATCTGATAATTCAGAAGAAGACACTGACGTTCGTTTCGGGAAGGACAAGGATCGGCAACGGCTCATGAAGACTCCATGTTTGATAAACACATGGCTGAAGAAAAAGAAAACATCTTTTGGGCAGAACATGAGAAACTAGCCCAAGAGCAGACTCAGATCACTCGCAACAAACGCCGACGGGGTCGCAAGATCATTGGATATGATCTTGAGATTTGCGATCTCCGTGATTCCATCAAAAAAACGAAAGCGAAAGTAAGAGTGTGAAATCTCAGATTCACCACGCTAGTAGTGCTGCGCCCGAAATCGATCGAACTACTCGAAGAGGCTCGGAAAATACACTTCACCGCTCGCATCACTGATACCAGAGTATCGGATCCTGGAAAGATCAAGGTACCCATCTAAAATGGTAAGACTAATCCCAAGGCACACCTACAAGCCTTTGAGATAGCGATTGGAAGGGAAAAATTCAGAGAAAACAAAAGAGACCGCCGGCCATATGCTGCCTCTTCATCGAAAACCTCCAAGGAGCGGCGCTCGAGTGGTTCTCCCAACTTAGGCAAAACTCCATCGGAAGTTTCCACCAACTCGCTTTGGAGTTCTCATGCAATACTCTATGTTCATAGATCGAGAAACCTCCGACGTCAACCTTTGGAGCCTGGCTCAAAAGGAAGACAAACCTCTCCGCGACTTCATGAACAGATTCAAAATCATCATGTCCAGGGTTAGCAGAATAAGCGACAAGGTGGCCATAGACGCTCTCATGCAAAACGCTCTAGTACAAGTCAAAATTCAGAAAAGTGGATAACCCACGACAAGCCACGCACGATCCAAGATACGCTCCACAAAGCCACATACTACATCATCGAAGAAGAAGAGACCAAGGTCTTGTCGCAAAAGCATAATCCAAAAAAATATTCCCTCAAACGATTCGGCAGCAGATCAGAAGCCGAAAAAGAAAAACCTTCGTAATGAGAAGCACGTCCATCACGAGGGGGAAGACATCCAAGGAGCGCATAACTACGCCATCAACTCTGAATATGAGAAAGGGCAGAAAATGTGTAACACATGGACCCGAAATTCAAACTACGACGAGAAACCTTCTGCGACTTCCACCAGACCCGAGGTCACACGACCGTCAACTGCAAATTTCTCGTGGAAAAATTGGCCGCGAAGTTTCTAGCAGGAGAGCTCTCCGATATAACGAGCGTAAAGGACTTCATCCGTGAGTCTGATCATCCCCCAAAGACTTATAAGATCCCACAATCAGAGAAATCATCTATGAGAAATCAGTCGGGCGAAAAACGTGGAAGAAGTCACGACGAAAAGGGCAGCGAAAACAATCATCGCAGAGTGCACATGATCATCGGAGGGTCGCAGTACTACAGCGATACAGTTTCGTCGATCAAGTCCTATCAACGGAAAGCTGAGTCATGCGCAAGCTGGTTAAGCTGGTCTCCACCATGCAACGTCCAAACAGAGCCGTTACCTTCAAGAAGAAGAAGCTCGTGAATCAACCAGCCCCACAGTGACCCACTCGTTATCGATCTCGTAATCAGATATCTCGAAGTCACTAGAATCCTCGTGGACACGGGAAGCACGGTCAATGTCATCTTCCGCGACACTCTCGAAGGATGAACGTCAAGCTGGGAGAAGTCATACCAATGCCAAAACCGTTAACCGGTTTCTCGGGCATAACATCGATGACTCTCGGGTAGATCAAACTCCCATTCATGGCAGAGGAAGTCACGAAAATCGTCGACTTTGCGGTCGTCGACCACCCAGACCTCTACAACGTCATTATGGGAACGCCTTGGATAAATGCCATGAAGGCAGTCCCGTCGACATATCATCTAGGCATCAAGTTTCCAACTCCTGACGAAATTGCTACAATCTGGGGATGTCAGAAGAAATCGCGACTTTGCTACTTAGCCGAGCATAAGCTGAGACAACTCACGGTCACCGCGATGATAAAACCAAAATGTGCGAAGATAACTCAGTCGTCTGCTGAAAACACTTCGAAGAAAGACGATTCAACATCGTCTACTCCAGCAACGATTTTGGACGCCAAAAACCAGATGGTTTCCATGTCTAACGCCCTGACCCAACCGGAGGAGATAAACCCGGAAGAAGACATCGATCTGGATGCAACCAAGAATATCGATGCAGATATCGAGTAAACACACTCACGGCACCAATTGAACTACAATATGGTTTGATCCTCGAAAGGGGTACGTAGGCAGCTAGTAGAAGAACAAGTTCAACTATCCCCCTCTCTAAAAAAAGGGGGAGTAGGTATGTATACATAAACTCTTATACTCCCCAAGTTTTCAATATTCGCTCTTGTACTCGACATTTTAAAAATTTCTTTCGATAATAAGAAAACGCAATAAGGATTTTCAGAAGCCTCGCAAAGTCTCTTTATTGCATAAACATCACAGAACATTCGGAAATACTAAGTACGAATGAAACATCTATCATACAATCCGGACAAGAAATTTACGATAAATTAGTCTATCGAAAAACTATTCAAACTTTCTAACGGAAAAAAAAACGTTTTCGTCAATACTTTCACAAACCATTTCTCGTTACCGGTCGAACCGACTTCCGACCAAACAAGACGACCACTCTCAAACATTCAAAACCATCTTCACGCAAGGTATATTTCGGGAACAAAGCGAGACGTGGCGTAAAATCTTTGAACATATATCTCAGTCTTGAAAACCAAAAACAGTCCGACACGATATAAACAAGTACTTTCTCTTACATCATATTCGCGACTGGCCCCGGCGAATACATCCACCATTCTCTAAAAAGAACGACAAAATAGACCTTCCCTTGGTCCTCATACATCCGACTAGGATAATAGCGCACTATAAAAGAAATCCAAATTTTTGGCCAGCACTTCAGAATGACTTAAAATTATCTTTGGAGAGATGCACAATTCTTACCGTCGAAGTCGTATAGGCCGAGAACCTATCGCGGACTTCAAATTGGTGTGAATTAAGTTAAAACCGCAACAGGTAACCCAACACCGATTAGTCATTGCAAAACCTTAAACCGAGAGTAAACCTAGGTCTTTCCTAAACCCAACACATTGGTCTATAACATCTCAAGGCATAATATCAAATTGATACGAGATCGTAAAACATGTCTCTTCGCCGTATCTAAACGCTCACAAAACTTCACAACATTTTGGAAAAAAATTCAAACATTCCCGTCTTAAACGAGCAACGAACGGAACGACCCAGCCAGATTTAGATATGAGACGACAACTCATATTCTTCTCTCCATACTCACTCAAAACACTCTAAGGTTCTTTTAAAAGAAGCATAATTCATTCGATCAAGCCGCGAGGCGGCAAGGGACTCGAAGCCACAAGTGGCCTAGTCCCAACAATCTAACACAGCCAAACCCGGCCTAAGCAAACATAAAACAGGCCACACTCGGCAAGCATAAAATAGAAACATAATAATGAGAGGGAAAACTTTCCCATGAAGTCCAACGATATCCTACAGATCAGGATCATAGTTCCGACATCGACCTCCCAAACGAGCAGTCGGCAACAGGGGCCGCTGGCTGGTTTACCTCACCAGTCTCGCCGAGGACTCCCATTCCGATCTCTCTCCGAATCAGGAGACACGGGAATCGGAGCCCATTGATCCCAAATCCTCTCTTCGATCTGGGGAATCATGGAGTCTCTATTCGCATTCCTACGCATGCGACTCGACTGCTTGGCCATCTCCTCTTCGTAAGAATACTCAGGAGCATGCGTGAGATACAATCCGCCAACGGCACCGCGACACTCGACGATAGTCACCAATAGACTTTAACGTCTTTTTCAGGTCAACGAATTAGTTCGTGAACTGGACTAGACGGTTCTCTACAATTCCAACGACCTCTCTCTTCCCTCTCTGGTACGCTCGACGAGCCTCCTTTGCGGCCAGATCCCTCTCACAAAGAGAATTCACTGCCATCTCACCCTTCAAGTGGGAAATCTCCTTCTCAGCTGTCTCGGCTTTGAACCGAGATGTGCATGCCTCTAAGCGACTCGCGTTGAGAGCCTCATTCATGATAAGGAGACCCTAAAAAATTTCGAGTTAGCAAAAATTTTGGCAAAAAACGGAAAAACGTCTGAAAGCAAAGGACTAACCCGTTGACCATCCTCGATGCTTTCGCAAACTGTGGCGACTTGACGGGTTCACTCTTGGTCGAGGGCATTCTGAAATCGAAGAATTTTTGAGGTCGGGGCCCAGAGTACCAAGTTCCGGTACATCGACCCGATCAGTACCGCTTCCACTGGCTGGCTGGCGAGAAAAGCGCGGAGCATGTCGTCCGGAGGAAACTCCAACACGTCAATGGTATCTCCGTCCCCGGTTCGGCAACGTGTTTGTCCTGAGGAGACCTCGACCTCTCCCTCGGAATTTTGAAAGGATGAACTTGTCCATGCTCGGCTCCGATTCTTCTTTAATCGATAAATCTGGGCTGTAGTCGAGAATGATGATATGCCAACGCAAGACGAACTCGTCTCGGAGAAAAATAGCCCCAAAAATATGGACCGCCCCAAAGAAGATCTCTAACAATAGGCAGGTCCTCGGAAATGGGGGTAGAGAATTAGTAACTGTAAAACAAAGAAAGCAAGTACGAGATCAGATATCTTCAAAACAAAAAAAAATCCAACAACTATCTAATCAAGATACCCTTTCGACCCATCTACTCCTAAAAATAGGAATGCAGCTCTCCTCGACGGACTCACTCCTTACGCGCACAGAAAATAGTTCTTTCGATACTCATGTGAGTTGAAGCAAACCCCTTGATTATCGCCATATCGTTCTGGGCTCAAACGACATCTGAGCAATTTTCTTGACCCCACTGGCTCAGTAGAGCCTCAAAATAATCAGCGTCGAGAGTCATGCGCTCATAAATCATGACTAAAATCCGATAAGATGTTGCAAGCTGGTAGGAGAGATTTGGCTTATCGACAATCCAAACCGATCCAGGACTTGAACGATTATCCTCTAGATTGGGAAACCACAAAGACAACGCAGCAGAAAAGCGTCATAACAGGCAAAGTAACCATCCAGAGGAGCATCACACGTTCTCCAGCCCTTGAAGTGGAAATTCTACATAGTCCGGGACGTGGCAGAACTGTCGGATGACGTCAAGATACAAAGGACAACTATGACTGGACAACCAGGGGTCCTTTTGGAAAGAACTGGGGGAGGATACCACGGTTCATGCGGAGCAGCCCTTAACTTTCACGTAGCCAGACCATCGGCTTCCGCAGGATCATTTGGAGTGCGCCACGCATTCGACTTTTCGCGGCAACCCCACCATCCTGGGTACGACTATGCGTGGCACACTCCATTGGCTGAGCTCTTTGGCTTGAACAAATGATAAAGAACAATAAAGAAAGACATGGATAGAAATATCTTTCTACGTAAGAGAATTATTTTTGTGGAATGAACCAAGTAAGAGATTTTGAAAACTTACTCCACATCATTATAGGCAAGAAAACTTACTATTCATCTTGGAATTTCAGCCATTAATGCCGCCAACTTATCTAACCGCTCGCAAGAACATCACGATTCTAACAAGCTGTGGGGCTAACTGTTGGGGTCAAAATTGGTCACGACGAATCATTGGCTAAAATTTCCCGAAACAACATTTTAAAAACAAAAAGCGCGAGAAACCAAACTGGAACCTTGTGCAAATTCAAAAGGATTGGACGGCAAGTTATTGGAAAGGACGATCGAGCAACGGACGACCAAAGCAACTGTGTCCAACCCGCCCGATGGCAAGTTGAACGGACCAAGCCCAACTCGCCATCAGCCAGTTGGGGATTTGCTCGATCAACTCACTTGATGATGAGTTGGACCGTCCCTGTCGAATCGCTGGTGGCGAGTGGTCGACCCAGACAGGTCGCGCATCAGGCGAGTTTGGATCATCACCATCCGTCTTGGCCCGATGAATATCTCTTTTGCACTTGATCAAACTGTCTATTGTTTCGTTATATGGAATTACCGATGGAACTTTGTTGATAAACGTAAAGATCTTGTTTTTCTCGTATGAATTGCAAAATGTTTTCGTATAAGGAAACGGTTGACTTAACACCAAGTTCCCAAATTACGATAATTTGAAACCATTAGCAAAACCGGACGTGTACCAAAGTTTTCTTTTGGAAAAATCGTAAAAACTTTAATAGTCGTCAAACGTCAGAAGGGTCAAGACGCGGCTAAGGCATACTTAGGTTTTAAGATGGGATTGGAGCCAAGGATACTAAGAAGATTTATTATATTCGCAGGAGAAGATAAATGTCAAGTACGGAAGATAAATGACAAGTTTCAAGGATAATCTTGAAGATCGAAGAAAAATTGAATATTACCGCAAGACGATAACAACGATTTGGGGGCAGAAGAGGAAAGATGGAACCGCTTTGAGAGGAGGTATATAAGGAACACAAAGATAGAGAGTCAAGAGAGACGAAAATACACAGCAAAAAACTTAGCACTTAGAGCTATTTAGGAAATTTTCTGTTTCTATTCTCGAGCTGCGACTCAACTAGAATAACAAGTATTATGTGGTTGAACTAGGGAACTAGCCAACAGCTCTTGCGGCCGAGGCTTTACCTGTTGTAACACTCATTCACGAATCGGAATAAGACCTTCTTTGCTCTCTCATTTATTCGATTATTTACTTTGTCTATTTTTATTATCTGATGCTTGACGTTTGATTAACAGAAATATGGGACCTGGAAAAGTAGGATTCTTGATTTTCTTATTTTGCGAAATCGACAGTACAATTCAGTTCCCACAAGATTGATTGTCATAAAATAGTCAGAGAAACACCACCACTATAAATGATGTAGAAGAGCGGATGAATCATATATTATCCGAGAGAAGAGCTATATGCCCTCTAATTGTGGTTTATGAGCAGGTTTGAACTGAAGTTGTGGACACATTTATTTACACATTTTCTACTTGATAATCAAATACTACCCGCAAGCATTGAGTGCATGATACTTTTTGAGATACGTTTAGGTAAATTGGCTGATTATTCATCTAGAGTTTTTTGCTGCATAGTTACATTATAGCCGTCTATGTTTGAGTCTGATATTGTAGATTCATGCAGGACGATCATGAAGTAATTGTGTTGTGCAAATTTTAAACATTCTCGTTTATAGTATGACAAAGATGTCCAGTTACGGATAGGGACAAGGGCATTATGGTAAGTATTTGAGAAGTGGTGGCTGTCTCGTGTTGCAAGGCAAAAACTGTCAGTTTTTTGTTAAGTAGTGAGCAACAAATCGTTGTGAACAAACCCACCTCTTTCTTGTCTGCAAAAACATTCAAGTGTCGAGCATTACCCATAACCACCACAAGACATGCTTCTCTCATTTTCTATCTTCTGGTCCCATGCTATGTATTTTCTCTTGGTCATTGGGATATAGATCTGAAGATAGATAGGTACGTAACTCTAAAAGACAAGGAAAAAGACAAATGGATACCATCTTCGTGTAAGGTGAAATCCACATGGAAAGGTTTCATATCCTCTTGACGTGGGATCTACTGTTCTCATTTCATCTAAAACCATATTATGCCACAAAACAATCTAAACATACTTGATAATAATAGAAGAAATCTCTCTCTCTCTCTCTCTCTCTCTCTCTCTCTCTCTCTCTCTCTCTCTCTCTCTCTCTCTCTCTCTCTCTCTCTCTCTTCTCTCTCTCTCTCTCTCTCTCTCTCTCTCTATATATATATATAAATATATATATATATTATATATATATCTACTTTTCGATCAAATGTTAAGGATTAATCTAGTAAAGAATCAGACTTTGAGTTTTGTTATATTTCATTAATGGAGTTGAATTTTTTTTAGATCTACAAGAATTAGAAGAAAAATTTTTTCTTATCAATTCAAAAGAGCAATAAGTAATATATATAATATATATAGATATTTTTTATATATTCCAACTATTTTGTTCTTTTAACGCCAATACCCTTTTTTGGGCAAATCTCTCAAATAGCCTTTTAAGTTGATTCAAATAAAAAATCACACATGAAGTCTCATGGACTTCTCTTTTAATAGAAAATTATAGAACACTATAACATTGTAGTATATAAAAAGAAACATCCACATGGCAATAATATCATAATAACATACAACATATATTACTCTCTCCGTTTCAAAATCGATGATGTTTAAGCAAGTTTTATGTCAACATAGATGATGTTTTTATATTTTAATGCAACTTTTAATTTTATCAAAAATTGTGCAACCAATGATTTATTGCAGTTTATTTATATAATGGCTTGGAATATTTGTATAATTAACATTTTTAAATAGATACTTCTAAGGATAAAAAAAATTTCTAATCGTTGCTGCACTATTTTAAACATCAAGTATTTTGAAACAGATAGATATAAATTAGATAATATATAACACCAAAGATTATATTAAATTAATAAATTTTATATATATAACTATTAAAATTGAAGTATAACTACCTAAACTATGTTATTCAGAATCTAACCGAATCCAGAGATTACGACTCACAACAACAGACCATATTATCTAACCATTTCCCTTATGATCTTAAGTATAGAAATACAATTAACTATAGTAATCAATTGCATTATTCTTTTTTCTCTCTTTTCTAATGAAGATGTCTCTTTTATTAACCCAAATCTATGGGAAAAATCTAAACTAATTCCTAAAAGAAATGTAAGTTGTATAGGTAGATTATTTTTCGAGTATGCATTGGACCAAAGAGATGTATATCCGTGTAGATGTCCAGAGAAATGTAGACTTAGGTGCATATACTAGATGATGAATCGTAAATGTGTTAGCGTCTAAAGTCTCGTCTCATTACATCCGACAACCACTGTTCTGCACGTATAAAGATAGGTTTCCTTTTTGCTTAATTAATTAAGGGGGAAATGCAATTCGACTACAAGTTTTATACTACTTGAAAATTTACCTTTAATAAATGCATCATTTTCAAAAATACCTTTACATTATGATGAAAATAGACTAATTTTTTAAGCAATATATATCATATATATATATATATATATATATATTATAAAACATTTCGAAAAATCAACTCTATCCTCACCACTAAAACCCAAAACAATAATCATTAATTGTAAACCCAAATATTAATATATTTTGAGTCTAAAGGTATTTTTACAAAATATACTTAACTGTACTATTCTTATCAATTCTCTTAATTTAAAATGGTGTTTGCGACTAAGACGTGCTATATTAGAGGCCAATAGAACTCACCAATTGTTTTGAGAAAAGGCATCATATGTGCTTTTTGGGTAAATGTTTAAGAAAGGTGCGCATCATCTGTTCCTACCCAGCTATTATATATATGATTATCTAGAACCAAACATATGAAAAACTATATTGATTTATATAGTAATTATTTATCCTGCAAAACACTAATTAGTAATGGACTACGGTCCAACTAATAAGAAGAAATAACTAAGATATGTTTACTTTTAGTTTGATTCAAAAGAAGAAAACACCGAACTTCGCGACCAAACCATTCTTTATTTCATTAATCTTACTGGACGGCTAGTGCAAGATTCATATCATTAGGGATCGGAAACGCAGTAAAATATAGGTCAATGATTCATCTACAGCGAAAAAGGCAGACATAGTAAATGCTAATCCATTGTCTTAGTGTGAGGAAAATACTGTCAACAATATGGTAGAGGATTTGGAGTTAAAGGAAAACCATAACATGAAATGAGATGCAACATATGCTATCTGTTGAGCTCTTCCAATTTAAAGTCTTAATAGTGATACTGAACTGATTTTAATTTTCGTAGATATTAGTTAATGTCTCGATTAGAACTCCCGATGTGGGACGTTTATTTCTAATACCTTTTTTCCGGAAATAGATGACTCTTATCGATCAGAATCTTTGAAAATGTTTAAGATATTTTATCGGCGAATGCATGGAGTTAATAAAATTGTTATATCTATTTGCGAGCGGTTAAGTACGACCTATTATATCAGTCGGAAGGATTCTTATTTATTAAGAAATTAGAGATGTTAGAATTTGGACTCTAATTAAGCAAACTGATGATAGTAAATTGACCCTATCTTTTATATATTAGTTAATGTTTATTGAATTCCCAAATATGAATATTTATATATCTAATATTATCTTTTGATTACTTTCAAGTTGATAAGAATTATGTATTTTCTGAAAAATGAAGAATTTAACTGTATAAAATTACCATATATATATAAATAGTGTAATTTTCAAAGAAATCAACAAGAAGTAACTAACACTATATGTTTTTCTGTCAACCCATTTACGAGCTAATATACATAACAAAGCTACAAAGATCAAAATTCTTCCGTGATAATTACAATACACACGATTACCACAACTTATATGACATAGAAAAGAATATAATAAAAAGTTATATATATATATATTATATATATATACTATACGATATTATGAATATTATGACTCATCCCAAAATCTGATAGAATCTCCTTTTTTTTATATTTTTATTCTGGTTGCGCATATATCTTTAACTCTTTCTTGGTATTTTAACAGTTCAAGAGAAAAAATTTCATTCTTCATATCCTGTGTTATTATTTGCCTATTTCTTTTGTAAATATATTTTTCTTGTGACATAAGTACATGGAAATGGTTGTGTGTAGACTGCTTGCATATTGTGATCGCGTTGAATGTGTAAAATTTTTTAATTAATTTTCTCTATGTTCTTAATTCATCTTTCTACGTATTATTAATAATTCCAAGTAAGATTAGCATTTTATTGTTTTTCTCTCATATGCAACAATCAAGATACCATTTTACTCGCTTACTGAAATGGGAAACATAAAATATACTTGATTGTACAATGTTCACATTTAGAAATAAAAGGTTAGAAGCCAAAACGAGAAAGATGTATACTAACTCTCACGGTAGTGGAAACATCCTGGCTTATTGATCAAAGTTTAAATTTTTTACATTTAGCTCTCAAGTTCAAATTCTTAAATAACACAATTTTTACAGTTCAATAAGAATACTGCTGGGCGAGCGAATATCTATCAAAGCATGTGTACATGCAAACTATCATAAATCTAAGTGTTTGGAAAAATTTCATCGTAGAATCATTATATATAGATTGTCATCATTATTGCATAAATACGGTATGTTAATCAACATATATCTTGTAAATATAAAAATTATATGATGATGTAAATGTATTATCCAGTGTTTATCTTCATGCGTTCAGCTTCAAGAACTGAAGGATTTGTTATGTGTTTATGTCTTGGCAAACTTCATGAAGATCAGTTTTTAAATTAATGGCCCCTTTTAAAGAAGACAGTTTTAAACGCTAAAATGTATAAATTTAAAGATGTTCAAATGTTTGTAATATATTGGTTTATGGATGGGAAAATTATGTTTTTCATACATAATGAGGCCAAACAATTCAAGAGCGAGTTTGTTTTTCATGATCAATAACTATTTCAAATTGTATGGTTTCACTCAACTATACGTATCAGATATGATATCGCTATTTATAATTTTGGAGGACGCGAATAAAATTCCCTTTTCCAAATGAATTATAGCTTTTGGAAGCTTATTGAAGCTAGCGTGAATCTTAGACTCTTCTCATGCTTATATATCTAGCTTAATATTTCTTGGAACGACTCATAACACCTTTCGGTGTGATGAGACAACCTTACAAATAATATATTGGAATTAGCAGTTCGTCACTTTAGTAGTAGCCTAAGACTATGGTAACTGTGTAACAACTCTCATGTTTTCAATGATAATTGAATAGATGACAAAAAAGACCATGTGGTTAATGTTCCAAGCACCAGTGATAAATTATGTATTGGTGTATAAGTAATAAATAACCAAAAATATTATGTTTGGCCAAGCAAATTTTTTTATATTCTTGAAACTGTACATTACTATAAAAAAATTCAAACTTGACTCCAGTTTTAGTTATTTGGTTTCCAATCGTCGCAAAGT
Organism: Moricandia arvensis; assembly: GCA_905132765.1. Lineage (NCBI taxonomy): Eukaryota > Viridiplantae > Streptophyta > Magnoliopsida > Brassicales > Brassicaceae > Moricandia > Moricandia arvensis. Next base: position 17,759 of record CAJHQP010007888.1, read on the forward strand.
ACGCATACCCACTTATCCGAACCAACCCTATCAAATTATGCAAATGCTTATATAAATAAACACCTTGTAGCAAACTAAGTAGAACATGTAACATACTATAACGTTATATGCATCTCTATTACAATTCGTTTGTGACGTATATTGACAAGCAATTATTGTTTCAAACGAACCACGTACTCTCCTTTCTCTCTAAGACATAGAGTATTGTATTAAGATTAAAGTATGTTTAATTAAATGCGTCAAACTCTAGAATATAGCTGTATGGTGATCAACAAACAACAAGTGCGAGACCTTAGCTAAGTAATCTCACTAGGGTTTCACAGTAGCAGAGTTACGTGCAGCCTGTTTTTTATGATAAATGCTTTGGTCCAGTCTAGAAAGCATTTTTATCTAATCACATATGCTAATATTTGTTTTCACAGAAGATATTTACTTCATCATTTTCTATGAATGTCGTGTCCTTCTAATTATTTATCCTATTTATTTATTTGTATACAAAATCTGATACTTTTTTTTGAAAGAATATACGATCGATACGGTTGTTTCGAGGCATTGACATAAACTAAGTTGAATATATAAATCCTCCGATTTGACGATTATATATAATTTCACACTCAGTCATGTATCACCTAACATCTAACATTTACATGTAGTACCGTAAAACTTCATAACCATACGAAAAATATAAATAGAGGCGATATAATGTGGTGTAGCAGCGTAACCAAATATTTTGTGGAGATATGCATTCAAGTAGGCATTGTCATAAAATTAACAGTTGAGACAGTGGAGAGGACTAGAATGCAATCAATAGAAATTATTTGTTCACGTGTAAGACGATAGACGAATCCGTTTGCCTCTCTTCTGGGACCCAAAATCTTATTCGAGAAACGAAGACAAAACCAAAGAACAATATAATAAGCAAGTAAAATACAAACAACAAAACTGCCTAATCAACTATCTTCTATTTCTTATTTTCTATTCCACTCTTCTCCTGCGACCAGTGTGACAAAACATTATGTATAACTACAAAACAGCGAAGGTGTTGCGTCAGACAAAGCGAAAAAAATCTACTCCTCTAAACGAATATTTGAACTGTGGTGGATGTTCGCAAATTTACACATATGAACTGTGTCGATAAGAAAATGTGAAAGAAAAGCGTTTGTGAAAGTTGTAACCACGTAGTGCCATGTCAGTTTTGGTGCGTATTTCCTATTATATCTCTCTTTTTATAACAACGAAGACAATTGTGTCTCATAGTGGAGATCAAAAATTAGTGATACTGCTCGGCTTCACAAGCAACCACAATCAATAAAATAGGTAACAATTCAAAAGCTGGCAAAGTGTAAGACTTATCAGAAGGGTGGATATATATATACAACATCATAAACAGTATATATATGAGTGGTATGCTGTTAAAATGTGGATCTGCGCTAGAAAACTAAAACGTATAAAGTTAAGGAAAAAGAGAAAAGTATCAAAAATGTCCAGAAACTATATAACAAATCTCAGAATCCACTATATGATGTTTGCTAGCCAATTTTTGTGATAAGTTATGCGGAATAATACCGTGGTCTGCGCTGCTGGCTGTTCGAATTGAACCACTATCCTTTGTCTTTACTGACAGAATGTAAAGCTTCTTTAATGATATATTGATATGTTTTCGGTTTTCCTCAGATAAATATAAAAAGCATGAAAAAGTTACCAGAAAAGATTATTGAGGCGTAATCATACATATAGTTTTGTTTTCATTACTGAGTTACGTTTTTCAAAATCTGGCATACGCTATGACTTAATTGCAAAAATGCATGTGCCTAATTCATGTCTTTCCTATACATATGCTTTGTATAAATTATGAGTCACAATGTTATGCTCTTTTTTATTTACATAATTTGCCCTTTATAGTCTCATGTATCCGCCTTTGCTGGCTTCATTAATCTGTCATGTATCATGATTATGTAAATTCAGTTTAGTCAATGAAATATAACTCTTTTGACGTATAATATTAGCGTATAATAAGTGTCATATACATGTATAGCATAAAATGACACGCTATATTACTTGTACACATATAAAATTATCTCCGTGTACATGATCATTAATAAGAGAAAATTATAGAGTTTAAGTTTCCGAGGCTTTCTCGTTCACTCTATCTTGTTATGCGTATCAGCGAGCATAACTGCTATTTTTCCGCAATTTCATTTCCATTTTGAGATTCATTCTGCATCCATGAGTGTTCGATTTCATCTACTATTTATCATCCTCTTTTCATTCAAATTTGGAGTATTATCGCTATCGTCTACTTCGTCGCCGACCTTCATTTTGCGTCTCTTGAGCTTCGATTATCTTTTTCGCAGCTCCGATTCACTGCGCATTGATCTGATCTCTCTTGTTCGATGGTTTCGATTCAGAGTTGATTGCTTTCGTTGCATCTTCCTTGAAGTCTGACTCGGTTTCCTGACTCGTCGGATGCTTGTTGATGGCGATCCTCTGAATGATAATCGTGTATTGCTGATCATATGACAATCCATATTATCTCCATAACTCTGATCATGTTTGGATTGGTTCTTGGATAACCGTTTGTATTGTTTGTCCAAATACAATGATCCATGTGCCATAATTAGCTTCGCTATTATTTCGAAACAAAGGAATTGGTGTGATTTTTATATTTTCTGCTTATGCGAAACCTAATGTTAGTATAGAAAACTAGTATATGCTAATGCATTTTGGGAGTTGCGTACTTTATGAAGTATGCCGATGGTGCGATATACAATATTGTACACTTTTTGGAAAAATAAACTAAACTAATTGCGAACCTTTCTTTAAATCTGTTTATGTGATGTCCATTGCCATACACTACATATAGCGCACAATTATGCTACGAATAGATATTTTGTGAAGAAGCCTATTAGAGTTAGCTATCTATTGACAGGATTTTATTTTGTCGGACCATCAAATTAGTGATAATGTCCAATGGGAAAAATACTATGGGTATCAATCCGAGTACGAAGCCCAATAAAGATACTATACAATGATAAATGAAGGGGACGCAAACTGAAGACGTCGAGAAGCTGATTTGCATACTGAACTTAGAAGCGCCGGGCATGGAGCGATGAAAAGCATGATTCAACATAGAATGCCAGAATTTGGAACATATTACAAGATCTGATTGTATGATAAATGAGTCTCATGCATTGGCCAGATTTCGTAGTTCGTAACGGAATTGGAGGCGATAAAACTCTACAACTATGTTTCCGAGACTTCAAGATCTTTCAGTATACAAAAGCCAACAAAACATAAATTCTGGATTCTTTAGCTATAACAACAATTTCTTTTTTCATAGAGAGATTTGTTAGTAGGTTGTTCTATTCGTGTGGTTACCAATGCACTCCAAGTTTGAATAATAAAATAGCATTTTGGCTTTAAAAAACTAAAAATGGCAAATAAGAGGTATAATCTTCTCCACATGTCTTTTTTAACTTATTTCCAAAACATGTGTGTACATACGTGTCTTCATAGCTTGAGACAGCTCTTTGGTGACAATGAGCAACATATCTGCCTGGGCTGTCGCCATGTACTCCTCCGTAATGCTTCTGATATCTTTGTCTTCTCCGTTCAAACATAGTTTGGATCCTCGTTCTGAAAAGGCGAGCTTAAGATCAAATCTCAATACCCATGTGAAAGAGTTCCTCTGTATCACTTCGTCTCTCAGGTTATCAGTCTTCATCCTGGCTTCCAAAGAGGAGTGCACATCCTGCGTGTGACTCAACTCGGAGATCCCTTTCCGCCCACTAAGAACTGACAGTCTTGAAAGGCATAATGTTACCTCTTCGGGACAAGAAATGTAACATCCGAGTTGTGATATGTGAAAAGCTTAAGAGAGAATTGATATGGCTATCAATGTCACAAAGTTGACTTACCTGTTTCCGATCACACATACCATTTAGAACTCCAGGGTTAAGCGTGCTTATGCTGAAGTAGTGAAAGATGTGACCTATCGGAAATGTTTCGCGATACCGTGTGAGTGAGGCCAAAGCACGGGAAAGGTCATGTGGTGATTGCAGGACAGTATACAATGATTTCGAGCCTTACAAAATTTACGCACCGACGTTGGAATGGGATGCGCCCACGGGCTGAAGTAGCGGCGTGGGTGGCCATTAGTCATTTCGGGGAGTGGTTTATACTGCTATATAATTTCTCTATATTTTCAAAGAAAGGGTTCACGCATCTGACCCCGCTCTCTCGGGCCGTGATCCTCATCCCATTCATAGTCGGCTGCGGGGCACCTGATGTGCTGGTTATATAAGTGGGATCAGAGCTGGTTAGCCATCTCGCGTTCTGACCGAGAGCGGGTCTTGAGACCTGTCAGGGGCGCAACGGAGGACGTGCGTCTTTGAGAGGGGGTTAATTAGTAACATCCTGAGTTGTGATATGTGAAAGGCTTTAAGAGAGTTGAATTGGCACTACTATGTCGACGCAAAGTTGACTTACCTTCTCCGTCACACATCGCGTCCTCTCCAGAGAAAATCCCATAGTGGTATACCGCTGCTCATCGCTGAGGCAAGTATTGTGACAAAGCATGTGTGACACTTTCCCCGTCGCTATCGCGCGGGCAAGATCGTTACTCGCGGAGTGACCGTGTGAGTGTTATGCGTCAAAACACGAAAATCAAGGGACTTGCGTATTGATCCCGACTAGATAGATCATGTGGTGATTGCAGGGACAGTATACAATGATTCGAGCCTGGAAAATCAACGCAGTCACCGAGCCCGCCGAGACGTATGAATGGAGATGAGGATCACGGCGCCAGACGAGAGCGGCTGTGCGTGGCCCATAGCCGTGGACGTCCGTGCGTCTGACAGAAAATTCCGATGGTGGAAGAGTCGGAATAACTGTGAGTACACAAAGACGTTCAAATCTTTTATTATCTCAAACTTCAAACAAGAATCAAGCATCATGATCTCTTCTTGAGTGAGTTGAACACACACAACAAAATCGCCTCACACGAAAAAAAATTCTGACAAGCAGAAGAGAGTTTCGAAAGATATTGCATAGAATTCAAACCATTTATTCATATATTTAATTTTAGTTTAGGTAGTAGTCCTTCCTTTATGTATATAAATGTTTATTTGATTTTTTAATGTTCTTTGATAAATTTTCTATGTTAGTTCGTGGTCATTTTTATTACAATGTTTTTCTTATTAGTCATTATTATATTTAGATATTAAATTATTTTAACAACAAAATATTAAAATAACAATATATATATATATATATATATACATATATATATATATATATATATATAAAAATATATATTCTTTAACTTGCACATGTTTTAACTAAATGATCTGATACAAGTGAACATACAATAGCCATCCTAGATGATGGATTACCATAAAACATTACTTTACTACCGACAAATGGTATTAAAAACTAGCGTTGGAGCCTTTTTGTGCGCTTTTGGCTCCAAGTAATAGAAATTAGTCTTCTAAACTCTGGACGGTTTTAAGGGGGTATGTGACCTTCCTTGAATCTTCCTATATGGCCTTGAAGCATGCTGATTCGTGCATAAACTCAAGGGAAAAGCAGCTATTGGAGTTTGAAATTTTCCAAGGCTCCTAAATAGGTAAGTGAAGTTAATGAGATTCTCTGAATCCTCTGGGAATCGTGCTGGTCGGAGCTTAGGACTTCTTGAATACCTTCTGGATGGATTTAGCAGTGTCTTACTGCTCTCCAAAAAATATTGGTTCTAGCCAAATTGAAGAATTTCACAACTAATGTCGGCGTCTAGCGAGTTTAGGGAAATGATTGTAATTCAATTTCACTTGTCTTTTCTCCTGATTCTGGTCTCATGCGATCAATAAAACATCCTCTGACTCAGTTTCTTTCGGTGAAGGCTAGCTACTAAGTGGTTGGACCTGGAATCTATTTTAGATAGCTGATACTCCACAAAGGGATGGGCTAGGAAATCTCCATTTTGTAAAATCTAATTAACTTTTGGGCTAGATGGATTTTATGGCTGATTCTACTTGTACTTGAAATCGTGTTGAATGTGAGAATCCATGAAAATTGTTTCATGGTGGAAAATTCCTCTTGGTTTGTAAGATATCGGCATATTGAGTGCAACATATATCTTGGTTGGTGCCTTGGTTGATTGAGTTGAGAGTTGGGTCGACCTCCGGTTCAGCTGTTGGTTTGATAGCCTCACATCGCCCTCATAAATATATCAGAGCGCCCACATAGCTCCACGAGCTCCTCTATTTGCCCACATAGCTCTACCAAGGCTCTCATCGCGCTCATACACATCTCAAATATCCCACCATAGCCTCAAAAATCGCCCACATAGCTCCCATGAGCTCTCTAATCGCCCACATAGCTCTACATGAGCTCCAATCACCCTCATAGATTTCTCTCATCACCCACATTACCTACATGAGCTGTCATCGTCTTCATATATCTCTATGGGGCTTAGTGGGACTCTCACTGTTTTCTCCTTTTAATCTCGATCAAAAATTTCTCTCGCTTCATGTCAATCGGAATTTCCGTTGAGATTTTTACGATAAAAACAAAAAGGAAATTTTTCTTGGCAAAATTTTGAATCGTTCGAATAAGACGATAATGGTTAACTTTACACCATTTGCTGTCTCGATTAAATGATTGATTTCCAACATTCCTTAGGAACTATGATGTAGAAACCTACATCGTATAAGTCCATGATTTCTCCGAAAATAATCATAAAAATGGTTAAGTTGAAAACGGACCAAGAAGGTCTAAAATGCGACGAAAGCCAACTTATGATTCGAGATGAGATTAGGCCCAAAGAATAATGACGGTTTAATTTGATTTTGGTAAAAAAAATAATTAGAAAAGAATATAAATGAAAAAAAAAAGATAAATGTAAAACTTCCAAGATAGACATGAAGGTTGAGAAGATAAGGAAAATTTATGCAAAGAGGTAAAATTGAATCGAGGGAAGAAAAGGAAAGATGGACCGACCTTGAAAGAAATATACAAGGAGAGCCAAGGCAAGGAGCACAAGGGGGATTTTAGATCTTGAAATTTTTTGCACTTAGAAACTTTATGCTTATTTTCGACATGCTTGTTTCTATGTCTCACACTCGATTACTACGAACTCGCAAAGGAAAATCGATATCTTGTTCAAACTCTGTAAACTAAAACTATGTTCGGCTTGATCCTAGAAAGGGGTATGTAGGAAGTCTTTCATAAGGTCCAGCCCAAAATGAATCAAACTCTTTTTTCGTGTCACTTTACATCTTTCGCTAAAACAAGCTGCAACTTACGTATTATTCTGACAAAGGCAGCTATGCTAGCGAACTTAGTTAGGTTTTACTATCTATGTTATTTGATTATCTTTGTAATCTCGTTCCATATTGAAACTCATGTATGTTTTTCGTCTCCGAAACACTCATACACGAATTCTAAATAAAAATCTACTTTTCTATAAATTTGTTTTGTTGTTTTTCATATTTTTTGCATTTATTTGATCACTTGTCGTTGGCTGTCGCAGAGATCAAAATACTCAAGAGAATTTGAGAATTTTTAGTTTTCTCTGCTAACAAATTTGACAGTGCGAATTTTGGTTCCCACAATTTAGCTCTAGAAGGAGGAGGGGGGGGGGGGGTTACTCATACTCACACGGCCGCAAAACGCTTGATTAAATAGACGTCTGGAACTATGGGAGCTAAACTCACAGCTCGCGTTGACACTGTCAAACGACGACATCAATGCTGGTAGCACAACTCCAGTAGCGACTGCTCATGTGGCCAGTTCTAACGCAAACGCTGCAACGCTCAACAAATTCGAAAACCTAGTCGCGAATTGTCGCACATGAAGAGCACCGAAACAATCTCGCAATTTATCTGTCTAAAACTGAAAGGACAACAAATAAAATCTATCCACCCGTAAAATTCGTCTCATTACTGAGCACGAGAAATCTCAACGCGTAAGGGTTCAACCATAAGAAGCTTTCCGCGATTTTTTTTGAAAAAGTAAACTTGCTCTCCTCGAAACCCTGGGAGAAAATCTAGATTACTGCAGAAAAAAGAAGCACAGAAAATCGTGTTCAAACTCACCGCTGTAATTTTTTCTTAATAACTTTCATAAAAGTCTTCAAAAAAAAATAAAACTTGTTCCACTTCTCGAAGTCGCGGCAGAGAAACTCTAGAGTTAACTCGCGGAAACAGAAGCACATCAAATCGGGTTGCCAATCCCACTGATGTACTTCTCTGAATAACTTTCCGAGAAACGAACTTGATTTCTATACAATCACTTGAACCTAAAAATGGCTCATGAAGACTAAACAAAGCAAAACAGAAATTGGTATTCCTCACTGCTAAAACATCTTCTGAAACATAATTTCGGGAAAATTCAAGCGTCGCTTATGTAGTAGCAGCATATACAGAGAATTCTAGATATTTCTCTACTAAGCTTACTTTGGAAAACTACTAAAAACTCCCTCGGATCAATCCTACGAAAATAAGAAAATTTCATATTAAGTTTGATCGCAATAATTAGCTCATCGCAGCTAGAGTTTCTGATACTAAGAAACTAAATTTGTGGACCAGCCCAAAACGTGAGTTTAAAAAAAAGCGCTCGTACAACCAAACTCGAAAACATTTTTGCGGAATAACTTTCATAAAATAAAATCGATTAACATTTTACGGAATTAATTTTGTAGCTCGACAGAATGTGACAAAAGAACTTTCACAAAATTAAACTCGGCCATATTTTACGAAACATCATTCGTAAAGTTTAAACAAGACACTATACTATGATACAGACTTCGTAGAGTAAATTTGACAGCATTTACGAAATGATTTTTTAAATAAAATCGAAAAAACAATTTGAGAACCTGCAGGGAAGTCAAACAAGAACATATGGACGATGAACGGAAAACGAAGAACAATAAGGGCTAGGACAGGACCAGCTCGCTCACAGCTTAACAAACTGAGCACCTCATCTGAATGACATTGTGTCCATGATTCTTTTTCTCATCGCTCACTTCACTCTCTCTTGAGTTGCATCTGCTTCTCCTCACTTTGTTTCAATGATTTCGTAAAGTTCCTTCGGTACGAAGGACGCAATACGTTTTACAGAATTCTGCAACATTAAGTCGAGACCATCTGTTATAAACATTTGATATAATTTTCAGCAATATACGAAGCCACTTGGTCATTTAGTAAAGTCAGCAGTACGAAGAAAAGAAACATAAACTTAGATGTTGTAGTCACTCTTCGTCTCGATATTCTTGTTAGATTTTTCTTTGAAAATCAAATCATACAAAAATCATAATCAAACTTTTAGAAGTTCTTTGACAATGAGTCGAAACTGGCTATCCTAAACTCCAAATAAACTTTCGATAAATACATACTCATAATTTATGTGTTTGTGTTTATCGAATTCAAACATTGACTTTCACATGGTTTCGATCCTTATAGTGTTTTAAAAGTATTTTCAGGTTGGAATAGTTTGGAAAGGAGTTTTGGGCACAAAAAGTAAAGATTGAAGCAAAACATGATGATTTGGCGTTTTAGGCAAGATCGGTCGATCTCCCATGTAGACTGGCCGATCTCGTGAAAAAAAGCACACGTAAAAAGGGTGAATGGGAAACAGATCAATGAAAAAAAGAGAAGTTGGTCGATTAGTCAAATATCGGTAGATCTCCATCGGCCATGGTCGATCTGTGTCGGTCTGCGCGCAAAAATAATTGAAAATTTCGGCTTTTCTTTAAATTTTGGTCTGGTCTTAACCTAGGGATTTGTGCCAGACGTGTTCAGACTTATATTTTAGTTTTCTAGCAGTTTTTCAGGGTACATTAATTGAGCATTAGATTTTCTTTGGCTCTGGAGATTCTAACATTAGGGGAGAAGAAGTCTAAACTCTTCATAGAGCTTTTCTGAACCCTTGTTTTATTATATTTTATCAATGAATCGTTTAGTTATTCTTTGTGTTCTTTATTCTATGTCTGAGTAATCCATCAGTTAGGCAAAGGCTGAATCAAGGAATCCATGAATCATTGAAACTGATATGACATATAGGGAAAAAATCATATGTTCTACATCTAGATTAATCTTATTTCTTGAACTGGATTTCACACCTAGTTCATGATCTCTAGGATGTTTAATGCACCAAAAGTTATTTTTAAACTCTTGAAACGAATCTAGAAGAGAAAGTATTCATAGCGACGAAGTTGTTGTTTTGGAACTTGTGAACAATCAAACCTGTTAGACTACATGTTTAGGATTCTAAATTCAATTGAAGTTAGTATTTATATACCAAAACAAAGGATTCTAAATTCAGTGAAGTTAGTATTCAATTGAAGTTTGGGACTAGTTCACTCTTCACAAAAAAAAGAGGAAAAAAGAAAAGAAAAACAAAACAGAACATTTTGAAGAGTAAAACCATAAAATCGAGTTTTATCTTTCAGCACTAAGATCCCCTGGAAAGAAAGATTGCAAAGGAAGTGATGGAACACCAAAAGAAAAGAGTGGTTTAAAAGAATTAAGACACCATAGGAGTACATGCAACATCAAAAGAAGAGGGTGTTAGAGGTTGTGGACATCAATGAGTCCATTCCCTCAAGCTATTTTGCATAATATTATGCATCTCTACGAAAATTTAGTCATCCCTAAACAGTTTAGCTCCACCATTAAAACTAGCTCCCTTTTGCCAAGCGTCGGATACCCAGTAGCACCTGTATTATTCAATTCCATGCATTTCTAATCAAAGTAGAGAGTTGATTGTGTGGAAATCAATATTTTCTTTTGTTTCAGATCATAAGTCTGGAAATTGGTTGGAAATATTATTGTTGTGCTACAGTTAGTAGTGCATCTCTTGTTCTTAGTTTATGTGGTCTGCAGGTCACAGTCATTGTGTGGTTACTGGAGTTTAACGAGTTCTCTATTTTCAAACCTCTTTTTTGGTTCTTGGTAGTTTGCTTGGGGACAAGCAAAAGACTAAGTCAAGAGGAGTTGATGTGTTGCGTTTTTAATGCATTCTAACATTAGTTTCACATGGTTTTCAATTCTTTGTAGTGATTAAAAAGTCTTTTCAGGTGTAATTGGTTTTGGAAGGAGTTTTGGGCACAAAAAATAAGGATTGAAGCAAACCATGATGAATTTGGCGTTTTAGGCAAGATCGTTCGATCTCGTGAATAAAATCACACGAAAAAGGGCGAATGGGCAACAGATCGATGAAAAAGAGAAGTTGGTCAATTAGTCGAAGATTGGTCGATCTCCATCGGCCCTGGTCGATCTTGGGTCCGGTTTGCGCGCAAAATAATTGAAAATTTACAATTTTCTTTAATTTTTGGTTGGTTTGACCTAGTGATTCGTGCCGGACGTGTTGAGACCTATATTTTCAGTTTTCTTAGGCAGTTTTCAGGGTATATTACTTGAACATTGGATTTTCTTTGGCTCTGGAGATTCCAACATTAGGGAGAAGAAATCTAAGTCTTTATAGAGAAGCTTTTCCAAACCCTTGTTTTCTTCTATTTTATCAATGAATCATTCAGTTATTCTCTGTGTTCTTCTTTCTATGTCTGAGTAATCCATCAGTTAGGCTAAGGCTAAATCAAAGGGTCCATGAATCATTGAAACTGAATATCTTAATCTTTTGCTTGAACTGGATTTTGCACCTAGTTCATGATCTCTAGGATGTTTAACGCACTAAAAGTGATGTTTTATACTATTTAAACAAATCGTTTGATGAGCAAGTATTAATACCCGACAAAAGTTGTTGTTAGGGAACTTCTGAACAAATCAAACATGTTAGACTTCATGTTTAGGATTCTAAATTCAACGGAAGTTAATATTTAGATTTCTAAAACAAAGGATTTAGTGCTGCGGAAGAAGACTAAATTACATGAGTTGTTTGAGTTCAAGAATGGTTTTTAATCATATTTCTTATAAATAATATTCATTTCATGATTGATATATTCCTGAGAGCTGCCCAATACTAGCGTTTTAATCCACAAGTTTAACTCCATTTACATTCTGTTATCTACATTTATCGCAATTGAAAC
>CAJHQP010007889.1:0-29801 GCA_905132765.1 Moricandia arvensis
TTAGCTTAGTGCCGCCATCCGTCCTTTGGCCAGAGATGTCTGTCGTCCTTCGTCGATTCGAAGACAATTCTTCAAACACACACAATGTGACTGGTGTCGACAGGTAAACAACTAATGCGCCCACCTTGCCGGGCGAAGGCACGAGCAAACGTCCAGAGGGTCAGACCCAATGATCGTCGTGAATCGCTGAGATCAAACTCCTCCCAGCAAGACATCCATTTCAAGATCCATCATGCAACAAGCTCGGCCCCACAGATCGATCGAGCCTCGCCGCGACGCTCAAACCCCCTTTTCCAAGCGAATCAGCAACGTAAAGATCCGTTCTAAAGACAAGTTCCTGTTGCTGACCTACTCTGGTGGTTCTGACCCCACCGCCCATGTGACCGTGTTTAACATAACAATGGGATGCCACATACTTTCCAACGAAGAGAAAGATGCCGGCTTTTGCCAACTTTCATCGAAAGCCTCGCCGGACCGGCCTTCACCTGGTTTGCTATGCTAGCCGAGAATTCTGCTGAAAATTTCCACAATCTTTCAGCCACTTCCTCAAACATTACATAATGTTTACTCGTCAGGGAGCAACTGATTCTGACTTATGGAAAATGTCCCAATACTCGGGTCAGAGTCTGCGCGATTTCATGAAAGATTCAAAGCTATGGTTTCAAGGTAAACATCCCCGACCACAATGGCGGTGGATGCTCTACATAACACTCTTTGGGTCCATCCCAATATTTTGGGACGACCTTACAGAAGCCTGGCGACTTCCCCTTCAAGATGTCATCGCTCGGGCCAACAATTTCTTCGAATGGAAAAGACACTCGAGCAATCCTCAGCAAGCAGAACGCCTTGAAGCAAGCTAACGAAGACCGCTGAAGCTCATCAGGAGCAGTGTCAGCATTCCAACTACGACAAAATGGACAACAAGAAAGGGTTTATCTATGCCGTAGACGAAGACGAGCGACCAAGATCGACCATAGTCGTCCAAGAAAAAGGCTGGAATACGTGGGAGTGTGGCGTTGATGAGAAACTCTGACTCAAGTCGGTCCCCAGTTCCCTCGACCTGGAAAAGTACTGGTCGTACCACAATGTCAAGGGTCACGATACCTAGGGAGTTCAATTAGCTCTAAGAGGCTCTACTGGCAAGCTTTCAACAGCAGCAACGCGAACGTCGAACCACCAAAACCAAAGATCAAGAACAATAAGAGTTAGAGCAAGAACAAGGACCAGAAGCTTCAACGAACACAAGGCAAGATAGCACCAGCCAAGCCTCAGCATGAAAACTAACCTCGAGACCGAAACAACCGACCCCCCCCCCCCGAGGAACTCTCTTCAGACCTGCTGGGAATCACCATCCTCGGCGATTCCATATCGTCAATGGCAAGCCTGACCACCAGCCTCGCCCCTGGACAACTGATGCGACCTTGAGCTGATATATGGAGTTTTGGGCATAGAGAGCAATGAAATATCAATTGGATATATTATATATATGGTCCAACCCATTTTTGGAGGTGTTACAAGTCCAAAAATGGCCCAAAATACTTGCTTTATTTTCTGGTCAAAAAGAGTGACGAATTTTGAAGATCAAGAGTCAAAATGTGCAAGCTTTCCAACTTCTAGTCAAGTCTTCTTTGTTTATTAGTTTTCTAGTTTCAAGGATTGACTAGCCCTTTTGTATTCCAACCTTTCATGTACTCCTTGCCTATTATATAAAGGCCATTTGATCAATGAAATAAAATAAGTTGTGAGTTATATTTTTGGAATCTTGAGAGTGTTTCTCGGTTTTGTTCCTTCGGGAATTTTTCGATTCGTCCTGGTCCGTCATATCCAGGGTATTATCCTCTTTGTCGTCTAGGTGCGTCATATCCTAGGACATTGAGTTGGGAATATCAGCAGCCTTCCGCATCTGCTGTGCGACCCTTCGATCCATCCATTTCTCCTTTTTGCTGGACTTGTGCATCATATCAAGCAGCAACTGGAGTTGGGAATATCAACAGCCTTCCGCAACTGTTGTGCGACCCTTCAATCCATCATTTCTCATTCGATCCGTCTGAGATCATATCCCTTACCAATTTCAGAGTGATCCTTCAGTTTAGGGCTTATCATTTGGTATCAGAGCCACTCCGAAAGCGGTATTCAATTCTATTATCCATCATTCTCATCTATCCATTTTCTACAAAAGAAAAAAAAAGAAAAAAAAGTTTTGTTATTTCTTTTCTACAAATCTGCTGGATCATTTGGTTAGTATGTGTTCAATTTTTTTCTTTCTTCGGAAAGCAAGATTTGAGGACAAATCTTTTTGAAGAGGAGGAGTATGATGCGACCTTGGGCTGATATATGCAGTTTTGGTCATAGAGAGCAATGAAATATCCAATGGATATATTATATATATGGTCCAACCCATTTTTGGAGGTGTTACAAGTCCAAAAATGGCCCAAAATACTTGCTTTATTTTCTGGTAAAAAAGAGTGACGAATTTTGAAGATCAAGAGTCAACATGTGCAAGCTTTCCAACTTCTAGTCAAGTCTTCTTTGTTTATTAGTTTTCTAGTTTCAAGGATTGACTAGCCCTTTTGTATTCCAACCTTTCATGTACTCCTTGCCTATTATATAAAAGCCGTTTGATCAATGAGATAAAATAAGTTGTGAGTTATATTTTTGGAATCTTGAGAGTGTTTCTCGGTTTTGTTCCTTCGGGAACTTTTCGATTCGTCCTGGTGCGTCATATCCAGGGAATCATCCTCTTTGTCGTCTAGGTGTGTCATATCCTAGGACATTGAGTTGGGAATATCAGCAGCCTTCCGCATCTGCTGTGCGACCCTTCGATCCATCCATTTCTCCTTTTTGCTGGACTTGTGCGTCATATCAAGCAGCAACTGGAGTTGGGAATATCAACAGCCTTCCGCAACTATTGTGCGACCCTTCAATCCATCATTTCTCATTCGATCCGTCTGAGATCATATCCCTTACCAATTTCAGAGTGATCCTTCAGTTTAGGGCGTATCAACAACTTTGTAGCGTCAGCGACCAAGAGGTGCTGTGACTGATCGAGACTCGCTGTATCCATCAGTGTGCGCGGTGAATCAGATTGAAATCATCAAGGGCCAGTTGACCTTTATTTCTCTTTACGGGGACAATTCAGTGGCTATGGCCTTTCCCTTTTGTTCCTTCGGTAATCTATTTCTCAGAGGCATATCTCTCGCTGGGAAAGAAACGATATGTGAACCGATCAATTCTACAAAGAACGAAGGGAAGGTGGAGAGAGAATTAAAAGCTAGAGAGAGAGATAGTACTTGAGAACGCGGAGAAGACTGGATAGAACGAGATGATGTTCCCTATTTATAAGAAAGGAGGCACGGATCTCCAAGAATTTCATTATTAGGTCTTAAAAGGCCTATTGGGCCAAGGAAACCACTAAATTTTCCCACAGCATTATTTGCGATGGTTCCTCTTCTCGGAGTAAACCGAGAACCGGTTTAAGTTAGACATGCTATCCAACTCAACCAATGCTAAACCAAATCAATCTGGTGACAAATCCACGACCCCGAAAAATTACTAAGGTATCGTTCTCACCGAGTAACTAGCTTTCACCAAGCAACCAATGATCCTCATCATCGAAACCGATTCCACTCGGGATAGCAGGATGAGTAAATGCACTGACCGGTCATCTTATTCTCACGAACCATTTCTACGTAGGAACCAATGAATGCCTTTGGCAGTTGTGTCTCACATAAGCTATCTCGGATAAGGGTCAAGTCGCTTTTATCAAATTTCCGACCTGAAACCTTTATTTCCTTGACCTGATCCCACAAAGTTTCTGAGGTGAGCTACGCTTATCACAAGTGAACTGGGAGGACTTATTGTAGGAGATGGATTACATCCCTTCACAAAGCCCATAAAATAGAGGATCTGGCCCATTCGGCCCAAGACATCAATTTAGCTAAGTGGCTCTTGACCAAACGCACGGGCTCGGCGTGGGACTAATTTACTCTGCTCCGCGAAAAACCGCATCAAGTCGGATCATAATCCTGATATATCTTCCTAGTTGGTCAGCCTGAGAAGGATCAAGCCCATTAGAGCGAGGCGGCCTAGGGCTAACGAGAAGAAGGGTATATCTATATAAGGACGGGAAGATGGACGGGAGGAGGGATCCAGAAATTGACACACACACACACTTGGCGAATAGAAATTAGGGTTTACTCGTTGTATTTCTCGTCAACTTGTACTTTTCCGGCCAGCTCCCCGAGCACTGGCTTACTTTTCCATTTTCTTATTCTGATCTGTAATCGTTACTCTTTTCTGATATAATAAACGCCTTTGTACTAATCCACTGTCGAGTTTAGTCTGTCCGTACCGAGTTAAAACCAAACTCAGATTCAACAATGAGGGCGAATATTTGATACAATGGAGAAATATGAAAACTGGTGGGACGATTGCTATACTTATACTTGACTATCAACCCCTAAGTTCACTTTTGTTCTGACATTGCCGGCACATTTTCTTACATCAACCTCGTTTAATGCACTGTTATTTGACTTTGCAGGTTGTAAGGAACCTTAGTAATTCAAGGAAAAATACTTTTTTATAAACCTGACACTGATTTGAGAGTATTTCCCTTTATTATGATTCTGATATCTTTGATGTCCGATAACGTGACAGTCCAGTCACATACTCTTTGTTATGTTTAGTTATTTAGCAGTCTCTGAGAAGAGAAAGAAGCAGCATGTAGTTTCTAATTTTTTTTTCGCGGAGACCGAGTGTAACGGCCTGCTCCTCTGGCGTCCAACCGGGTTTTTGGAGCAAAAGTTATGGACACACATCTACTCATTTTAAACAATTCGGCATGTCTCGTTATTGGTCCCAGGAGTCATGGACGCACTGCCTTCTGTGAAATACCATCCCACCCATATCCATATACTTCTACTTACAGTCATGTGCACAGGGAAATAAAAAAGGAGGGCATGAGTAAATGGGTTACTCAGTAAAGCGGTTCTAGATCAGTCTCCCCGCATGACACTCTACAATACTCGATGCAGTAAAGAGGGCTTTGATGCAGTAAAGAGGGGTGGCTAGCCACTACAATCAATCAAAAGCAACCTAAGATAACATAACATCAATATTTTCATACATTTACTACTAACCTAGCATCAAGCAATACAATAAACTGAGTCATTGCTACAAACGGACCCGGCCAACTTGAAACGGTCAACTCCAAGCAACTTAGACATAAGGACCTATGGCCCGCTCAGAAATGTCCCTCCTCGTGTCGGCTTGTCACGAGAGATATTACGTTATACAACTGTCCCTCGGATTCGTATGCAACAACCCGCAAGCAGCCCGTTGGCCCGTCTCAACACTGTGTGCCCCACGGTTCCTGTATGTAAACGGTCTAATGGTCACTTATGCCCCTACTAGGCATGACTCGATCTACGGCGCCCTTAACACAGATCGCACCGTTTCATGGTCCGTCCATACATGGCCCTTCACCTTAACTCATTATCTCTTTCTAGATGCCACCCATTGTCGGTGTCTTAACATCACATCATTTCTCATTATCTCATCATTAACTCATTAAATTATTCATTAGAAGCCACCCGTTCTCAGTGTCTCATACAATACACTTCACGTTCATTAATTGATTCATCATTCATGTTTCTTTCAATCATTCAATCACAGAAGATACCAATTGTAACGTTCATATGTAACCTTCATCTACTAACCTAGGCGTGTAGTTCTTTATAGTAACCTAGATTTTCACCAAGTACCCATACAAGAATCAAGGCAACAAATCACACAAACAAACATTCACAATCATTCATTCACATCAACCCAAGGAAGCCCATTAAGTTCTTTAAACAGTGTGAATGTTCTTATGCATCATGATTATTCATCTATCAATTTAACTCCCATTATGATCTATCAACCTGAATTCCAAACAATGTCTAACCAAACCCTAATTCTAACATAAAAGAGTATAAAGATCATGAAATATATTGGGTTTGAATGACCTCACCTTAGAATAGTTTTGGATATCTGTAGAACTACTAGATTAGATCTGAGATCTGGAACAAGGGAACAACAGAAATCCAAAAGCTACGGTTTAGGGCTTCTCACAAACACCACCACCACCACTTGTGACTGCCAACGTGAGGAGAGAGAGAGAGACTCGCCGGGAGAGAGAGAAAAGAGAGAAGGCAAAGGTTTTCAGTCTCTGGGATTTCCTTGCATAGCTTCGCTTTGTTTCTGAATGAGACAAAAGAGAAGGGGGGAACTCTTTATTTACAGTGAAAAGGAAGGGAACCCTAGGTTCTTAGCATAATGAGCCGCATTCCTAACATGCTTTCCTTAAGAAATTTTTCGGCTGGTTTCGGGCCATTACACCGAGTATTGTGCTATATAATACATGTATTCATAACTCAAATGGATGCGTAGGCTGCTTTTTTGTTTTGGTAAACAGCATAAAAAACCTAAGAAGATGTTGTGTGATAATTTAGTGGCACTTCCCATTTCATCGTATATACCTTACGATGTTCTATTTGCTAGAACGATTATGCTTGGGTGGTGACTTAAGGTTATCAAATGTTCTGTATTCACCTGATGTTAAGTATTCCCTTCTTTAAGTAGCAAAATTTCTCAAAGCTACAAAGGGAGTTGAAAGTTTTACTGAGGATTTGTATGTTTTACCGAATTATAACTCAAAGATAATTGTTGGTGCAGGTGATGAGTGTGATGGGTCTACAAGTTTTGGTGATTTTGGTGGAAAAGGGAATAATGTGATCAGTAATGGACAAAATTATTTGTGTCATCATCTTTTGGATCATCCTTATGGTCGTGTTTTATCTGATTTATCAAGTTTTATCAACGTTGGCAAACAAGTTAAAACCGATGGAGGTTGTTGTTAGGAAATTTTTTGATAAGTGTCAGTCGTTCTCAGATCTACGGAACGATAAGAAGAAGAAGATATTTCGTTGTACTGTTTAAATGACGAACATCAGAATAAGCGTTCATGTAAGTGTTCTGGAAAATGTATGAACAAGACTTCCACGCAAAGAAGAATTATATGGAAACATTTCTTCAAAAGTACTAAACGAAAACAATTTTTCTAATTGATAAGGTTAACGAATCAACTTCCTTAAATTGAATCTAAATCGTTTACTTTGAAAAAACTCATGTAAAACTAACTTAGACAACATTTTATGAAATAAGTTCCGTAAAATAAAACTAAACATTTTTATGGACAACAGCCTTATGTGTTAGTGACTTTGGCCTGACGCTTCTCGACAATTTAGGGCTGAGCAGATCGCAATAATCATCCTTACAGCCAACACGGCTTCTCCTCTACGCACCTCGGTTTTACAGCCAAACAAATCTGTATCTTTAGCCTTATAGCTCAACTGTTTGGCCTTACGCTCCTCCGCATCATGTTCCAGAAGCCTACTTTCATGCGCCATGGTTTACCTAGCTTTAGCCTACACTACTCGGATTTATGGCCCAGTAGCCCACTATCGTGTGGCTTACACCCAGCGTATACGGTGTTGGCTTCATATTCCTCGGTCATATCTAAAACAAAGTTAAAAAAATTCTTTTTGAATGGTTGCACTACTGAAATAAAGTTTATGAAAATGACTTTCGTATAACTAAACGAAGGATTATACGACAAACACCATATGATCGGATCCAAAAAGATATAAAATCATTATCTACTACAATGGTCGCCAAGTTCTGGTGCGGTCTAGCCTTTGGAACTTGGCCAAACATAAAGGCCTAACGCTCTCGACTTAAACTCTTTCATCCCTCCGCAAATTATATTAAAAATAGGGCCCAAACTAAAAAAACAGCCCTTCTTTTAGGACGATTCCAAACAAGCATTACCTAATGCTAACAAAAATTGGTACGGTCTAACTCTTGACCCACAATGCCTCCGACCATAGGGATAAAAGAAGCCTTTATGATGAGCCCCAGCCCACGGATCAGCCCATGGAACCAGACCAACACAAAGATCAGGACGTTCCAGACATTTCAACCAAGGTTCAGTTTTTTGACCGTACCAGACTGACTGACCGGGGCATGTACCGGATTGACCCGTGTACGTCCGGGATGGAACTTCAGCAGGATCCACGACCAGATGACCGAATTGACCAAGCTGGAGCTCGTATTTCCCGACCAACTCGCCATTCTAAGACCAACGGTCAAGCCATAATCAACTTCGCACGAGTGGAATCAGAATCCGACTGTGGCTTCTCTCTTTTGGTCCATTTGGACCGTACCGGCGACCATACTGATGAACTGCTCCGACACTTTGAGCATCCAAATCTTGATCATCCAAATCTTTATAAGGAAAGGATCTTTAAGCTTTCTGAAGACTTGGGTCGGGTAAAGACACAATCAGTTCATGACAGTTCATCGACCAGCTCCGCGGATAGCCTTCTGTGTGTCCTCCTCCTTACCGCCATGCACCCATCTGGTTCGGATGAACCTGGACAGTAGGCGAAGGGTCATCTATGGATCAGTCTAGGTTTGGATGAACCAGGACGGTAGGCAAAGGGTCACTTTCGACAGGAACTAGAACCAAAGAGTCATTTGACTATTTTAGTCTTTGTTGCTTTTTCCTAGGTGTGTTTTTCCACAAAGTTCTAGGTCTTTTCATATGCCTTTGCTACTATAAATATGTAATCCTTCTTCAGCAATAAACCATTCAATTTTTCCCTTATTTTTAGTTCATTCTCTTTGTTATTTGCTTAGAACATTTCTGTTTCTTGGTGAGGTAATCTCCGAGTGAACAAATCTTCGTTTTGCTGGACTTGTGTGTCACATCAAGCAGCATGCGAATCCTCTGGTAGTATCATTGGTCCATACGCAACCCTTTGTGTCACCGTTCATCCCATCAGTTCTCGTTCCTCATGGATCGAGTCCATATCATTCCTTACCGACTGAGTGTTCGTTCCTTAGGGTTCATCAAGTGCTATCAGAGCCACTCAACCGGTACTATCTTTTCATTTTCTCATCTTCCATTTCTAAGCACTACTTCTTCATCTTTCTATCTCAAATATGGGACATCTCTTTACCTATTTCCACAGTACATATAAAAAAAAGATCAATTTTAAAAAAAAAAGAATCAAAGATCGATTTTGGTTTGGCTAAGTAGTGGAAGAGAAATTCTGCTGGCGGAGGAGAAATCCAGCCTTAGAGTGGTTAATACAGATTTCTAAACCAATTTATTATCCTTCTATCTTGTGTTTCATCCTTTGTTTGCTTGGAGAAATCCATTGGGTTACTTGATTTGTTCTCTTAGAACCTTGAGAGGAGCCTTTTGTGTGATCACTAAAATCTGAGAGAAACACGTGTGTGGGTGAGTTTAAACACTTGAGAGAGTGAGAAATATCTTTTGTCTACTAACCTTGTGTTTAGCTTGACAGGAAACGATGAGTAGTGAGGAAGAACAAAACCGACCCGGAAATTCTTTTGATGGTTTATCTATCTTGAAGATGAGGGCTCTCAATGATTCTATGGCTAACCTTATGAATGCAGGTCTTGACAAAATCCATTTGAGACTTGATGAGATTCAAGGTAGTCAGAAAACGAGATCTAGAACCAGAGCAAGGAGAGATCGGCCTAGAAGGACCAACCAGTCCGACGATGAGATCCATGAGGAGGATTTTCTTGATGATGATGACAGATCCATCAACCGTCCTAGGAGAGCTCCTAGAAACCGAATTCAAGGTGATGTCAATCCATTTGCTAGAAAGATAGAAATGATGAAGGTTTAGGTGGATTGAAAATGAAAATTCCAAGTTTTGATGGCAAAAATGAACATGATGCTTTCTTTGAATGGGAAAGAAATATTGAACTTGTTTTTGAATGTCAAAATTTTCTGATATTAAGAAAGTGAGATTGGTTGCTGCTAAGTTTATTGGCTATGCTATTAACTGGTATGATCAAGTGTTAACTCACTGTTGGGGTCAAAAACGGTTAAGACGGAATCAACGTCAGAAACCTACCGGGAAATGCGCCCTTTGTGAAAAAGAGATAATATCTCGAAAAAGGGGAACGGGAAAAATCAAAGTCGAGTCTCGGCTGACCACGAAGGAATGGTCTGCATAAGTGAGCCATCAAGAAGAGTTTGTCCTAAGACCTCGGGTCAACGTATCCCCGAACGTTAACACGACGAAACTACTAAAAGACTCTATCATCCAACTCCCCAGACGGAGAAGTTGACCGAGCAAGACGTCCAACTAGTCGAACGGACAAATCGAACCACAAGAACCGACCAACTCGCCTAATGGGCGAGTTGGGCAATGCAGGCCGACCAACTCGCCCATTCGGTGAGTTGGACAGCGTGGGCTGACTAACTCGCCCGTTTGGCGAGTTGGACAGCATGGGCCGACCAACTCGCCCGTTCGGCGAGTTGGACAGCCTGGGCCGACCAACTCGCCCGTTTCGGAAAGTTGGGTCGGACAAAACAACCAACTCGCCTGTTCGGCGAGTTGGGTCGAACAAAACAACTAACTGGCCCGTTCGGCGTGTTGGGTCTAACAAGATAACCAACTCGCCCGTTCGGCGAGTTAGGTAGCACAAGCAATCCAACTCGCCCGTTCGGCGAGTTGGATCAATCAATCCATTTTCACCTCATCGTCGTAACTCCCTCTTTCGAAACTTGATCGAACTTATCTTTGTTTTGTCTCGATCGATATTGACGTTGGAACTTTACCGAAAAAACTTGTTTCATCTTGGAAAGATCGGGTCAATCGTGTAAGACGATAACGGTTAACTCAACACCTGGAGTCACGTGCCCCATATGAAAGATCCTAACTCTCGCACGACATCGTCTTAGGAATGCTCTTTTGATAAAATCGTAAAAATGCTTAAGTCAAAAAACGGCCCGAGAAGGTCTAAAACTCGGCTAAAGGCCCACTCGCGATTTTATCCAAAATCGAGCCCAATCTTTATGACGGTTTATCTTTTATTTTGCAGGAAGGGATAAATGTTAGATTCGAAAGATAAATGTCAAGATCGAAAGATAAATGTTAAGTTTAAAAAGATAATCATGAAGATAGAGGAAAAAAGGAATATTTTCGCGAAGGAATAAATTCGACCAAGGGCAGAAGGGGAAAGAGGAAACCGCCTTTAGAGGAGTATATAAGCACTTCGAGGGTGAGGATGCAAGGGACACACGAAAATCTCTACTAAGAGCAAACATAGCACTTAGGGCAATTAGGCATATTTCCGTATTACTGTTATCAAGCTGCGACTCAACTAAGTTATTCATGTCTTATAAAGTTATAACTACGAACTCGCCGACGACTCTTTCCGCTAATGCTTTACTTGTTGTAACGCTCAAACCACCGATTCGGAATAAGATCCTCTTTGTTCTCTTTTTGTCTTTACTTATTCTCGTTATATTTTTATTCTTACTGTTTGGTTGCTTGACGTTTTTGGCTTAGCAAAAATATGGGACCTCTGGGAAAGCTAGGTTTACCTTGCCTTCCAAAATAAACGGAAATCGATAGAGAAAATTTTGGTTCCCACAGTTTGGCGCTAGAAGGATGGGGTACAGATCAATCTAACTCTCAGCCATCAACTCTCAATCAACGCATGTCAGATCTCAACAACAATCAGCCTCGTGATGACAACGTCATCGATGAAAACGTTGAAAACACTCCAGCGACAAACGTCACTGCGGTCAACGCCGACGCAAACACCGCAGTGTTCGAGGAGGTGAAGAAGATTTTCTCGACTTTCGAGAAGAAGTCGGAAAAACAAGATAAGGTCATGAATTTTCTCGCTAAACAGGTTGAAACCCTTACAGCGAGAAACATGGCCATTTTGCGCATGTAACAACCCAAATCTACGGAAGAAGACTCGACTTCGCAACACCTATGGATTGGTCCGAAAATGCGTAGGGCAAACCGTATGGACAAAATCCTGACGAAGTGACCCCCGCACCAATACGAAATAACTCGGAAGATCTTCCTCCTATTGAAGATAAAGAAGGAGGAGAAGTCAAAGGCGTCAAAATGAAATCTAGTAGTCGGTTCAAACCTACGGACGAAGACGCAGACATACATCCGCGCCGCACAAGGAGCCAAGCGGCTCGACATGAATCCCAGTTCGACAACCCTATGAACGAAGAAGAAGAAGCTATCTTCTGGAATGAACAGGAGGAAGTGGCCGAGGAGCACACTTGGAACACTCGCAGCAAACATCGAAAAAGCCGGAAACCTGCTAGCAAGAATTCCAAAATTCGCAATCTCCACGATGAACTCATGAAAACGGTGGCCAAAGTTAGGGCGGCGAAGTCCCAAATCCACAACGCTATTAGCACTGCACCAGAGATTGATCTACTTCTCGAAGAAGCTCGTAAAACACCTTTCACTACTCGTATTACCGAAACTAGGGTTTCGGATCCTGGGAAGGTCAAAATGATGCCATACGACGGAACTACTAATCCTAAGGCACACCTACAGGCTTTTCATCAGCGGATGGCAATAATGCATTGATGCCGTCTCGGCCATAAAAGCTTATCACCGCAAGGCCGAGACAAGCAAGTGACTCTCGGAAAGGAGCGATCACTTTCGATGAAGAAGAGGCCAGAGGGATCGATCAGCCACATAGCAATCCACTCGTAATTGATCTCATGATAAGAGATCTCAAGGTCGCTAGGTTTCTCATCGACACGGGAAGCATGGTCAACATCATCTTTCGCGGCACTCTCAAAAGTATGAACATCGAGTTAATCGAAGTAGTACCATCACCTAATCCCCTAATCGGATTCTCTGGCATGACGTCAATGACCCTCAGGTCAATCAAATTACCCGTTGCTACAAAAGAAGTCACCAAGAGCCATCTACAACGTCATCATGGGCATGCCTTGGCTAAACACCATGAAGTCGGTCCCATCAATTTATCACTTAGGAATTAAGTTCCTAACTCATAAAGGGATTGCCGTTATTTGGGTCTGCCAGAAGCAGTCGAGACGCCGCTTCCTGGCTGAGCACAAAACCAAACGCCCAAAGATAGCCCAGGCATCAGCTGAAAATACTTCAGACAAAGATGACCAGAACCGTCAGCTCAAGCAATGGCCAGTAAACAACCAGTTCCAGTGTCCGACGCGTCAAACTCACCGGAGTAGACAAGTCCAATGGAAGACGTCGACCCAGCATTTGATGTAGTCGACATAAACACAATGGCCGAGTAAACAGACTCGCCCAAATAAGCAGAACTACGAGATGGCTTGATCCTCGAAAGAGGTACGTTGGATGCTCGACGAGTTCAGCTATCCCCCTCCCTAAAAAGGGGGGAGTGGGTACATATATGAATACTCGTATATTCCCACATTGAGAAATAAAATTTTTACGTTGTACTCAATAATTGTAAAAAAAATTCGGCAATAAAGACTTCTTTATAATTTCAAAAACTTTCTATCATCCCGCAAAGAAACGTTATGTTATACATCCATATATGAGCAAAACGATTATCGCACCATCCCAAAAAACGGAAATTCGCGAAAAATCGTTCTGCCTCGAAACAGATCAACTCCACACTATCTTATCTCGGTCGAATCATCAATTTCGATTTCCAACCAAAGCACGAGACCCTGGTTCCATATGCTCAAAGCATTACATACAGAAAGTGGTTTTCATAAAAATAGGCGAGACATCGCCTGAATTTTTGAGAACACACCCCCAGTCCATTCGCGACTATAAACCAGTCGAAAATTGGCCCGCCGAGCACTTTAGCCTTCCTAAACAAACACACCCATGTCCATCCTAAGGAAAGATCCTTTCACATCCGACTAGGATAAATAGCGCGCTATAAAAGAAATCCAAAATTTTGGTCAGCACTTTCGGGAGACTTAAAAATTGTCCATTGAGAGATGCTCGACTCCGACCAGACAATTCATATAAGCCGAGAACCTACCGCGTAATTTAACTCGGAATGGAGTCAGATTAAAATCGAAACAGGCAAAACAAAAGAAGATTAGTCATCGCAAAGCCCTAAACCGAAAGTAAACCTAGGTCTTGCCCAAAACCCATCACACTGGTTTCTAACGTCTCAAGGCATGATATCAAAAAGATAAGAGATCCTAAAAGCATGTCTCTTCATCCGCATCTAAACGTTCTCAAAAATTCAAAAACTCCTCGAACATCTCAAACGAACAACGAATATGATGATCCGAAAAATAGGGAGGAAGTCGAGATGACAACTCGAGTTTTCTTTCTACACTTAATGAATTCCAAACATCTTTTTAAACACCCACTTATCATAAAAAAGCACGGTTTG
This sequence comes from Moricandia arvensis, assembly GCA_905132765.1. Taxonomy (NCBI): domain Eukaryota; kingdom Viridiplantae; phylum Streptophyta; class Magnoliopsida; order Brassicales; family Brassicaceae; genus Moricandia; species Moricandia arvensis. The sequence goes on from CAJHQP010007889.1 coordinate 14,278, forward strand.
AATGAAAGCTAATAAAAGATAGGGATTCAAGGCCACACTCGGCCAGTCCCGCTACATACGACTATAGTCGACCGACAACAAACAAAACAGAAACATACAATAATATAGGAGAACGCATTCCCAAGTAAGTCTTGGCCTCGCGATCACTCGTCAAAACCAAAGTACCCGGTCATCGATCTACCGAGCGAATAGTCATTGACGTCCAGAGGAGCCGTCGGCTGGTTCACCTCACCCGTCTCATCAGCAGCCCCCGCCTCGGCCTCCACCGTATCGGGAGAAACAGGAATTGGGTCCCACTGTTCCCAAATCCTCTCCTCGATCTGAGGAATCGCAAAGTCCTATCCCTCTCGTTCATGCGCCCGGTCTGCCTCGCATATTCGGCACCAAACGAATAATCAGTGGCCTGCATGAGGTATAGTCCGCCCACAGCTCCGCGACATTCTCGATAATCCCAAAGTCCTTATAACCCTTCGTAAGCTCCTCGAATTTATACGAGAACTTTTCGCGATGGGTCTTCATGACTTCAGCCATTTCTCTCTTCCCTCGCCTATAAGCGCGACGAACCTCCATCGCGACCGACTCCCTCTCACGACGACGAGAACTTTCCAACTCATCTCTCAGACGAGCAATCTCTTTGTTGGCTGTCTCAGCCCTGAACTAAGCCATGCGTGCCTCCTGGCAGCTCGCATCAAGTGTGCGGTTCATCATAAGGAGATCCTGCGAAGTATCTCAAATTCAAGAAAAAGCTTGTCCTCAAAAGAGAATAATAACCCTGAAAAACTTACCCCGTTGACAATCCTCGACGCCTGGGTAAACTCTGGGGTCTCGCTGAAAACTCAAAATCAAGCAGCTCATCAAGATCGTCCCATTCACCATTACTCCCGCCTATTTGACTATTTTGGTAGTCTCTAAGTATGTTGTCGGGGGAGCACCGCTCGTCAGCCGCTTCATCCTCGACAACGACGTGTTTGTCCTTGCGAGTCTTTGATCTTTCCTCTCTCGTGCAAACCTCGCACGGAACGAATCCATCCATGGTCGACTCCGACCCTTCCTCTACCGGCTGATCTGGCTGATACTAAGAACGGTGGAGAGAAACAGCACGGCGAACCCTTTTCGGGTTAGACGTTGCCCAAAATCACGTGTGACCGCGAAGCAAGTCTCGGATGGTATTCAGACTCTTTGGACTCGGAGGGAAAATATTAGTCTCTAAGAAAAAAAAATTATTAGAGATCGAACTTCACCAAAACCGAAAAAGGGGCGACACTTGGTCAAGGATACCTTTCCGACCCCATTTAGTCCTAAAGATGGAGATGCCATTTGCTTCAACAGTTGCATCATTAACACGGACAAAAAAGAAGTGCTCCCGACATGAATTCCTTTATGATCGTCATCCCGGCCGAGGCCTCAATTGAACTATGGACGACTTCCCGAACGGTTTAAGCATAGCGTCAAGATGATTGGCAGGGTCATACCTAATTCATAACTCAGTATAAGAATCCCGAAAATATGCTGCCAACCACATGGGTTTATCTGACCAATCGATATCTTGAAACGATTGAGAAGTTGCGCCATGATCTCAGGAATAGGAAACCACAAATGGCACTGCATCAGGTACACCTCATAACACGTGACGTAACCCTCGGGCGGAGACTCAGCAACCTCTCCAACTTCTGGAAGACCAAAATCGACTAACTCTTGAACTCGGAAATGGCTCGGGATGGCAGCAAGCCCATTCGGACAGCTCCTGCTGGGACAACCCTCCACGAGGTTGGCATGAAACTGTGGCAGGGCCCACGTACCAGGTCTGGGAGGTTTCACTTCTCCCTTGGCCGCCCAGTATGCCTCGGCTTCCTCAGGATCAACCGAGTGAGCCGAGAATTCCACCTTTGGCCCAGCATCGTTGTGTTGCGAGCTGGAACAATCAGGAACAGAACGGTCATGACAAGACTTTGAGGAAACCTTTCTTCTCGAAGACATAACTTTCTCTTTACCAAAGGAAGGAAAGAGACGAGAAATTTTTTGATCCTTGAAAATTTTTGTGGAAATGTGCAAATGAAGAATTTGAAAACCCACTCCACATACTTATAGAAGTAAGGATTCACTATTTCACCTCCAGGCTTTCGGATGTCGGATTCTGCTTAATTTATTTAATATGCCTAAAAACGCTCGCAAGAACATCACAGCTCTGACGAGCTGGGGGCTAACTGTTGGGGTCAAAATCGGTTACGGAGGAATCAACGTCAGAAACCTACCAGAAATGCACCCTTTGTGAAAAAGAGATAATATCTCAAAAAATGGGAACGGGAAAAATCAAAGTCGAGTCTCGGCTGATCACGAAGGAATGGTCTGCATAAGTGAGCCATCAAGAAGAGTTTGTCCTTAGACCTCGAGTCAACGTATCCCCGAACGTTAACACAACGAAACGACTAAAAGACTCGATCATCCAACTTCCCGGACAGAGAAGTTATCCGAGCAAGACATCCACTCGTCGAATAGACAAATCGAACCAAAAGAACCGACCAACTCGCCCATTTGGCGACTTGGGCAACGGGGGCCGTCTAACTCACCTGTTCGGCGAGTTGGGTCGGACAAATCAACCAAATCGCCAAACGGGCAATTGAGTCGAACATAACAACCAACTCGCCCGTTCGGTGAGTTGGATCGAACAAGATAACCAACTCGCTCATTCAGCGATTTGGACAAGCCCAACTCCCAAACGGGCGAGTTAGATCGAACAATATAAACCAACTCGCCTTTTTGGAGAGTTGGATCAATCAATCCATTTTCACCTCATCCTCGTAACTCCCTCTTTCGAAACTTGATCGAACTTATCTTTGTTTCGTCTTGATCGAGATTGACGTTGGAACTTTACGGAAAGAACTTGTTCCTCTTGGAAACATCAGGTTGATCGTGTAAGATGATAACGGTTAACTAAACCCCTGGATTCGCATGCCCCATACGAAAGATCCTAACTCCCAGATGACATCATCTTATGAATGCTCTTTCGATAAAATTGTAAAAACGCCTAAGTCAAAGAACGGCCCAAGAAAGTCTAAAACTTGGCTAAAGGTCCACTAGCAATTTTATCCAAAATCGAGCCCAATCTTTATGACGGTTTATCTTTTATTTTGTAGGAAGGGATAAATGTTAAGTTCGGAAGATTAATGTTAAGTTTCCAAAGATAATCATGATGATCGAGGGAAAAAAGGAATATTTCCGCGAGGCGATAAATTCGACCAAGGGAAAAAGCTGAAAGAGCAAACCGCCTCTAGAGGAGTATATAAGGACTTTGAGGGTGAGGATGCAGGGTACGGCTCTTTCCGCTAGGTTATTCAGGTCTTATAAGGTTAGAACTAGAAACTCGTCGACGGCTCTTTCCGCTACGGCTTTACTTGTTGTAAAGTTCAAAACACATATTCGGAATAAGATCCTCTTTGTTCTCTTTTTGTCTTTACTTATTCATCGTTATATTGTTATTCTTACTGTTTGGTTCCTAGACATTTTTGGCTTAGCAGAAATCTGGGACATCTGGGAAGCTAGGTTTACCTTGCCTTCCTATATCAACGGAAATAAACTGTGAGAATTTTGGTTCCCACACTCACAAGAGGAGAACAGGTGAAAGGCCGATTGAGACATGGGACGAGCTGTCCATGCTGATGAGGAAACGATTTGTGCCTACCCACTATCACCGTGACCTTCACCAGAGGCTGAGACGCTTGCTTCAAGGCACCAAGACCGTGGAAGATTACTACCGAGAAATGGGGGTCTTGATGATCAAGGCTGATGTGGATGAGCCCATGGATGCCACTATGGAACGATTTCTTTCAGGTCTCAAATTTGACATCCAAGACCGCATGGAGCTTCAAGAGTATGATAGTGTGGAGCAGATGTTACAAAAGGCCATTCTGATCGAGCAGCAAGTCAAAAGGAAGGGTCTCTCTAAACCTTCCTTTGCCCCCAAGCCAGCCTTTGCTTCCAAAGCAAACTATCAAGACAAGGGTAAGACATCTTCCACAACAAATATTGCTTTTAAAACCAATGTCCCTGCTCATGTTGATAGAGAAAAGAAAGAGGAGACCTCCAAACGAGCTAGAGACATTCAGTGCTTCAGATGTCACGGACTAGGCCACTATGCCAACCGATGTCAAACCAAAAGGTAGAGTCCGAGGATGACGAGGATCTTCGACAAGTATTTGATGAGGATGAAGAAGCACTGGATTTCCCAGCCCATGGCCCCCTTCTTGTTGCCAGAAAGCCTTTGGACGATGTACTTGGTCCCATATTCGATGAAGAGACCGATGGTGTGATTGGTGAATTTTTCTCGACCCTTGTGGAGGATACTGGTCCGATCTTTGATGAAGACAACTTCGGCTATCCAGCTCATGGTCCACTACTGGTCACTAGGAGAACTTTGAGTGTATAACAAAGACCAACGACAAAGAACAAAGGGAGAATCTCTTTCACTCTAGATGTATTGTTTCTGAAAAAGTTTGTTCTTTGATCATTGATGGTGGTAGTTGCACTAATGTGGCTAGTGACACCCTTGTAGGGAAACTTGGGCTTGTTAATCGGCCTCTTTCTTGTCCTTTCAGCTTGGAATGACTCAATGAGGCTGGGGAGCAGTATGTCAAAGAGCAAGTCACAGTCCCACTCACCATTGGCCGTTATTAGTACGAGATCATTTGGAACGTCCTTCCCATGGATGCATGCCATATTCGTTTGGACCGACCTTGGAGTTTGATAAGAAGACTGTGCATGATGGGTTCACAAACCAACACTCTTTCAACGACAAAGGAAGAAAAATCACTTAGGTTCCTTTGTCACCTTTGGAGGTTCATCAAGATCAGGTTCAACTTGAGAAGAGGTTCAACTTGAGAAGGGCCATGAACAAGAACCTAGACCAGACAAACCTAAGACATCTACTAGAAATTCCAACTTCTTTATCAAGGAAAGTTAGGTTAAAAAATCACTTTATTCTCAAAAACCATTTCTTTTACTTGTGCATAAAGAATCTCTTATGGCTTCTTCCTCTAACCTTGAACCAGAGATTTCGAGTGAGTTGCTAAATGTTTTGCAGGATTTTTCTGATGTTTTTCCAGATGAGAATCCTAAAGGATTGCCACCAGTGAAAGGCATCGAGCATCAGATCGATTTCGTCCCAGGCGCATCCCTACCAAACCGGCCAGCATACCGCACTAACCCGGTTGAAACCAAGGAGCTACAGAAACAGATCGGTGAGCTTCTTGAGGATGGATACATCAGGGAGAGTCTCAGTCCTTGTGCCGTACATGTCCTCCTTGTACCCAAAAAGGATGGTATTGGCGGATGTTTGTGGACTGTCGTGCCATCAACAGCATAACAGTTTAGTATCGACATCCTATCCCTAGACTTTATGATATGCTTGATGAGCTTCATGGATCATGTGTATTTTCTAAAATTGAATTGGAAAGTGGTTATCATCATATTAGGATGAAAGAAGGTGATGAATGGAAAACTGCATTTAAGACTAAGCTAGGTTTATATGAGTGGCTTGTTATGCCATTTGGTCTCACTAATGCACCTAGTACTTTCATGCGCCTGATGAACCATATCTTGAGAGCATTCATTGTTCATTTCGTTGTTGTTTATTTTGATGATATTCTTATTTACAAGAAGAACTTTGATTATCATAAGATGCATTTGAAATTTGTTCTTGAAGTGTTGAGGAAAGAGAAGTTTTTTGCAAACCTTGGTAAATGCTCTTTTGGAACAGATCACGTGGTGTTTTTGGGTTTTGTTGTAGGTGTTAATGGACTTAAAGTGGACGAGGAGAAGATCAAATCCATCCGTGACTGGCCAAGTCTCACAACTGTGAGTGATGTGAGGATTATCCATGGTCTTGTGGCTTCTATAGGCGATTTGTTTCCAACTTCAGTACCATTGTAGATCCATTGACTGAAGTGATGAAGAAAAATGTTGGGTTCAAATGGGAACAGGCTCAAGAAGATGCATTTCAGACTCTAAAAGGGAAGTTGACTCAAGCTCCTTTACTTGCACTTCCTGATTTTTCTAAAGCTTTTGAAATCGAATGTGATGCCTCTGGGGTAGGAATTGGTGCTGTTTTGATGCAGGACAGGAAGCCCATCGCTTATTTCAGTGAAAATCTTGGAGGAGCCACACTTAATTACCCCACTTACGACCAGGAGTTGTATGCTTAGGTGAGGGCCCTTCAAACGTGGCAACACTATCTTTGGCCAAAGGAGTTCATCATCCACACTGACCACCAGTCGTTGAAACACCTTAAGGGTTAGTAAAAGTTGAAGAGACATGCTCGTTGGGTTGAGTTCATTGAGACATTTCCTATGTAATAAAGTACAAGCAAGGTAAGGAACATGTTGTGCTTGATGCCTTGTCTAGAAGGTACACTCTTATCTCAGCCCTTAAAACGAAATTGCTTGGTTTTGAATTTTATCAAGGATTTGTATTCCACTGATCAGGATTTCAAAGAGATTTTTTAAAAATGTTCCAAGGTTGCTTATGGAAAATATTTTCAAAATTCTGGTTTTTTATTCTTTGATAACCGCTTGTGTGTGCCCCAATGTTCTTTGAGGGAGTTGTTTCTCAGGGAAGCTCATGGAGGAGGTCTTATGGGACACTTTGGAGTTAAGAAGACATACAAGGCGGTTCATGATCATTTCTACTGGCCGAGTTTGATGAAAGACGTTGAGAGGATTTGTAGCCAATGTGTGGTGTGAAAGAAGTCCAAGCCTAAAGTATCAAACCACGATGGCAAGAGGAAGGCGGGCACAATTAAGAAGCTACATGAGCAAGTTCAGACCAATATTGAAGCTAAGACTGAGGGCTACAAAAGATATGCCAACCAGAAAAGAAAAGAGGTTATTTTCAAGGAGGGTGATCTTGTTTGGGTTCACTTAAGGAAGGAGTGATTTCCAGAAGAAAGAAAGTCCAAGCTCATGCCTCGGGTCGATGGTCCATTTCAGATCCTCAAAAAGATCAATGACAATGCTTATCAGCTTGATCTTCAAGGTAAGTATGACATCTTTTCAAGCTTTAATGTTTCTGATCTTTCTCCTTTTCTTGTAGATGATCCGGATTTGTGGACAAATCCTTTTGAAGAAGGAGGGAATGATGAGCCCCAGTCCACGGATCAGCCCATGGAACCAGACCAACACGAAGATCAGGACGTCCCGTACATTTCAACCAAGGTTCAGTTTTCTGACCGTACCAGACAGACTGATCGGGCCGTGTACCGGATCGACCCGCGTACGTCCGGAATGGAACTTCAGCAGGATCCACGACCAGACGACCGAATTGACCAAACTGGAGCTCATCTTTCCCGACCAACTCGCCATTCTAAGACCAACGGTCAAGCCAAAATCGACTTCGCACGAGTGGAATCAGAATCCGACCGTGGCTTCTCTCTTTTGGTCCATTTGGACCGTACCGGCGACCATACTGATGAACTGATCCGACACTTCGATCAGTTCATGAACTTTGAGCATCCAAATCTTTCTAAGGCAAGGATCCTTAAGCTTTCTGAAGACTTGGGTCGGGTAAAGACATAATCCGTTCGCGACAGTTCATCGACCAGCTCGGCGGATAGCCTTCCGCGTGTCCTTCTCCTTACCGTCGTGCACCCATCTAGTTCAGATGAACCTGGACGGTAGGAGAAGGGTCACCTATGGACTAGGCTAGGTTAGGATTAACCTGTACGGTAGGCAAAGGGTCACTGCTGACCAGAACTAGAACCAAAGAGTCATTTGACTATTTTTAGTCTTTGTTGATTTTTCCTAGGTGTGTTTTTCCACAAAGTTCTAAGTCTTTTCATATGCCTTTGCTACTATAAATATGTAATCCTTCTTCAGCAATAAACCATTCAATTTTCCCTTATTTTGAGTTCATTCTCTTTGTTCTTTGCTAAGAACATTTCTGTTTCTTGGTGAGGTTATCTTCGAGTGAACAAATCTTCGTTCTGGACTTGTGCGTCACATCAAGCATCATACGAATCCTTTGGTAGCATCATTGGGCCATGCGCAACCCTTTGTGTCACCGTTCATCCCATCAATTCTCTTTCCTCATGAATCGAGTCCATATCATTCCTTACCGGCTGAGTATTTGTTCCTTAGGGTTCATCACTTTACATCAAGCTGAAACACTTCAGTGTTGGGGTCAAAATTGGTAATTTCAAGATCAACGGCCATGATTGCGATAAATCTACTAAGTGTGTATTTCCAAGCGAGAGTTAACGGAAAATTTTCTTTCATTAAGATTTGCGCTAAATTACAGGTCTTACAAAACAAGTTTCCGCAAAACAAACTTGAGCAAGTTTTTACGAAAAAATCATCATAAGACAAGTTTAAGAGCTACAAAAATATATAAAATCCTCACAAGAGGACAAAAAGGCTAAGGGAAAGAGGAGAGTAATCCTCATCGCCCATGAGGCTCTCTCTCTCTCTTCTATCATTATTCCTCATCGTCCATGAAGCTTCTCTTCTCATTCCTCATCGCCCATGATGCCTCTCTCCTCATTCCTCATCGCCCTCTAAGCTCTCTCCTCATTCCTCATCGTTGTTCAAGCGTCTCTCCTCATTTTTCCTCGCCCTCCAAGCTTCATATCTCATCCCCATATCCCAAAAAGCATTCCTCATCGCCCACAAAGCACTCTCTTCCTCTCTCTTCATTTTTCATCGCCCTTCAAGCTCCCTCCTCATTCTGCATCCCCCTTCAAGCTCTCTCTTCATTTCTTATTTCACTTCAAGCCTCTCTCCTCATTTGTCATCACCCTTCAAGCCTCTCTCCTCATTCCTCATCGCCCATGAAGCCTCTCTCTTCATTTCACATCGCCCATGAAGCCTCATCATTGCCATGTCCACTTCTCATCATGTTATCTTTTTCGTCGCAATCAGAGTTTATGTTGCGATTTTACAGAGAAAACAAGAAAGAAGTTGTTTTCTCATAATATTTTAAATCAAACGTTGAGATAAGAATGGTTAACTTAACACCTTCGTGTGTTTGATGAAGTAAAATTATTTTTATTATTTCATAAGACCAACGACCCAAAAACGTAAGTCAGACAAATCGACGACTTTTCTGAGAAAAGTCGTACAAACGCGTAAATCGTAAAACGGTCCAAAAGGAACTAAAACACGATGAAAGCCCACTTATGACTTGTTGTGGGAACAGAAACAACACCTGAACCAGAGACCAACCTTATGCACCATTCAGCCAACCGAAGGACCAACCAGATTATGTGTTCAGTCAAAACGGCGTAACTCACCAACCAAGAGGAATTTTGCCATGAAACCAATTTTAATGCATTATAAACTCAACAAGGAGTCCACCTCAATTGGAATCCTTTTCCAATTAACAAGGAGATCCTGAGCCAGTACCACCGGACCTATACCAACATAAGAACATCTCTACTTACTGGTCCAGACACGAGGCTGGCCTAGAAGAAGGCTATGAAAGTGATTTATGGCATGAAGAGGAAGTCAAAAACAGTCTAGAAACAGAATATTCGGATCATGAAAAAGATGAAGAAACTCAGTCTCAACTTGACGCCAAAGAAGATTCATGGGAGAGTCAGACCACTTCTGATATTGGGCAAAAGGATAAGCCATGGTATGGATCAGCCAACTTTCATATAGGTTTAGGAGAAACTGATGAAGATGATGCCTTTGAACCAAGAGACTGAACCAGAAGATTCCTTTGGTGATAACTCAGGGCGTGAGGAGATAAACCAGAGACCTGATTCTGATCAAGGCATGGACAGAAGGTAATGGTGTAGAGAGCCCATCTCTAGTCATGAGGAAAGACAAACATTGATTTTGAAGCCTTACTGAGATTTTGAATCATGGTATGAGGAAAATGATTCCCCAGTCTGTGATGATGAAGCAAGGCAGTCCACCCATGACGCTGAGATCCATGGAGATGATCTAGGCGTGCCTGAAGAAGATGAAGCCATAAGTGAGGCTGGAAGAAATGTTAAAGAATCTCAACTTGTCTTGGCTGAAGAAGAAGAAGTTGAAAGTGAGTCCAGAAGAAATGTTAGTGAGCTTGAAGGGAACTCCATCAAATTTTCTGGTTATAACCAAGCAACTGCTGCTTATCAAAAATGGGAGGACGACTTGAAAATCTGTTTATATTCTTCCTTAACTGTTCAGGCAGAATTTACAAACCGATCTAATCTCTCGCAAAAACGAGAAACGATTGCCACACATTCAAGCATACTCATATTTCTTACTAAAAGAAAAAAACAACTAGAGACATGAATATCGTCTTAAACTCAACTCATTCCTAACAATTTTTAGAATCTACATATTCCAAGCTGTCAACCTGAAAACCAACAAATATCACAATCCCAAAGTCGTCTTTAAATTGACCCAGACTGTCAATCATCTGATTCCCTGAAAGAAAAACGTTCATAACCCTTCAAAAGATCGGTTTAGGTATTACCTTTCGTAAAAAAAGGAGGTAGTATGATACGCCCTGAATAGGATCACTCGACCGGACTGGATTTGATATGAACTTACGAATGAGAATTGGATGTATTGAAGGGTCGCACGAACGTTGCGAAAGGCCTCCGATATTCCCGACTTCAGTTGATGCTTGATATGACTCACAAGTCCACCAATAGAAGGATCTCTAGTCGTTGCTTGATATGACTAACAAGTCCAACGATTTTGAGGATTGTTTAACTTGGATATGACTCACTAAGAAACAAAGAAAAGTTCTTCAAAAACAAAAAGAGTTTAACTCAAAACAAAGGGGAAAATCGCATCGTCTATTACTGAAGAAGGGTTACATATTTATAGTAGCAAAGGAATATGAAAAAAGTTAGAACTATGTGGAAAACACACCTAAGAAAAACAACAAAGACTAAAAAATAGTCAAATGACTCTTCTGTTCTAGTTCTGGTCGAAAGTGACCCCTTGCCTACCGTCCAGGTTCATCTGAACCCGGCCTGGTTCATATATGACCCTTCGCCTACTGTCCAGGTTCATCCTAACCAGATGGGTGCCCGGCGGTAAGGAGAAGGACACATTTGGGACTGTCCGGATGGTCCGTCGGGTGATTTTCATGAGCGAGTCTGGTCCAAACATGATCTAAGTCTTCAGAAAGATGAAGAATCATTGCCTTAGAGAATTTTGGATGATGAAATTCCATAAGTGGATCGAACACGGACTCAAGTTCGAGGGCATGTTCGTCGGGATGCACCAAACGGCTAAAAAGCGTGAATGCATGTCTGTGTTCTGGTTCTTCACGACCCAAGCTAAGTCTGGCTTGATTGTCATCCTTAGGATGTCAAGAAGGTCGGGAAAGACGGTATGTGGGGTGGTTGGATCGGTCATCAGGACGTGGATCCAGCCTTAGCTTCCTGTCGGACGTATGCGGGTTGATCCGGTACACTGCTCGGTCAGTCTGTCAAGTATGGTCGGATGGGTGAACCTCAGTTGAGGTAATCTGATCGTCCTGATCTGCATCCGGTGCTGGTTCTATGTACTGATCCATGTACTGAGGCGCATCAGAGTAGGTACATATACTATACTCATATACTCCCATACTTTCAAAAACTTTTTGCCTTAGCATCAATAAAACGTCTTCGACAAAGCAAACTCTTACGCCATTAGGAAACGAAATAACCCTCGATAAAACTCCATGATTGATTCAAAGCTACTTTCACGAAAATATCGAAATCAAAGCAAAAAGGTTTCCCTTAAATATGCGGAAACATCACTGTCATCATAAACTGGTCGCCCACTACTTTTATTTAACTATAACCTTTTATACGAAACAGCTACGAGAAAAATATGGGTATTATGCAAATGACTTTGCAATACGAAAAAATGAAGGAGAACCTAATACTCCCTTGCAAACATCACAAGTAATCTGTGAACAACATGCTTCATTTACTTCTATGAGAAGCCCCTCGTGTAAAACTTACTTGAAAACATCCTTCGTATAATCTGATCTAGATATACAGAGCAAAATTCAAAAATATACATAACATGTTTTACGAAGAAGTGTTTTAGACAATTGTCGTATAACTACAAACAAAGATCTATAACAAATCTCTTCTTTTAGCCTTACGGTTGACTGGATTTTGCCCCTCACTTACATCCAAGCAGACCATTGTCCTACGACTAACTCCTAATGGATTCAGTATCAAACCTCTTAGGCTTCGTCTTCCTCAGACAAAAACAAAAAACAATTTTCATGCGAAAGCCTTTTGTTACGGCTTTCCTAAGTGAAACATGGTTATACGAAAACATTTTTCATATGACTAAAGGAAGCGTTATATGAAACACTCATCGTATGGCTGCAACCCGAAGGAAAAAATCGTTTTCTACCACATCAGCCACCTTAACGCTGAAAAACTCCGACATACTTGTTCTATCAATCTCGACGAAAGCTCTTTGGACCTCGGCCGATTACGCCTTCCCATAAAATCCCGAAACAGAATTCAGCATCCCCTTTAACGACAATTCTAAACCAGCATGACCTTAGTGCTAAAAAGAATTTGGCATGGTTTAATCCTTGACCTACAACCTCCCTAGCTATATGGCTAAAGACAGCCTTCATGCCAAGCCAAAACATCTGAGCGACCACCGCTCCATCAAATCACTCAGCGGCAAAACGATAATCTACGATTCGCCTAAAAACGCTGAGTGATGACTACGTAAATAATTGTCATATAACCTAAAAACAGAAATCATACAATGAATTCTTTATAACGAGAATTAGTCCTAAAAATCAAACGGTTAAGGAAAATTGAAATTTTCAACAATTGTCAAGTTCTATATGTTCCACAGTTCACATTAAGCCCGGAACGTTTTACCCAAAAAAAAAACGCGGCATATAAGGAAACAGCCATCACGAAGCTCCTAGAGCTAAAAGAAACATCCTTAAAATACAAGAAGTAAATCTCGGAAGACCAACCCTTCACGAAGCACAAGACGCTTCTTCCTAGGGACAAATTTACGCGACCCCTTTGGCCCTAATTCCTTGATCGCAAATCAAACAATTTAACATCAAAACAGAAACGAAAATTTTGGCTGTGAAACATCCACAAAAAACCAAAACGTTTCTCTGTCGTAAGGTTTAAATAAAACCCTTGCGACACTGCAATAACATCTCTAAGCATTCAAACAGGAAATGCGGCATACGAAAGAAAACTTCGATACGAAAAATCTTTTGGTTAATTTTCTAAACAAACAAACTTCGTCTATGAAACCTCCGCAAACAAATCGAAGTATTCATTAGCCACAAAATCAAACGAGACCTTCACGCCGAACACGAAAAAACCTCTAACACGTTCTCATAACGTAAAATTTTACTCAAAAGAAAAATCCAGTCTATAGTGCCTTGAGACGTCGCATACACTTGAAGAGCCAGATTTCGACGTAAAATATCTTCCCAAATGAAAGTTCTGTCTCGGAAACTCAAACAGTCATATGCACTAACATCTCCTCAAACACAGATCCTTCACGACGTCTCAAACACAAAAGGTAACACTTACCATTCCGTTTGTTGTTGATAACAACAAACGAACTCCAAAGTCCTAAATAGACTTAGCCATCTCCCCCATAGAGATAGACTCTCAGACATCCGACACAAGGATAATAGTGCGCTATAAATGATATCCGAAATTATGGTTAGCACCTCCAGAAGACTTCGAAATTGTCTTTGGAGAGATGCTCGGTTCCCGATCGATGCTAGTCATTTAAGACGAGAACTTTTTGCAGACTTCAATATTGAGATAGAATCAGGTGGAAACCACAATGGGTGATTTAAGCCAAAACAGTCATAACAAACGCTAAACCGATAGTAGGTCTTGCCCTAAACCCAACACACTAGTCTTACACATATCAAGGCATAGTATCAACAGACCGATACAAGATTCCAAAATATGTCCCTTCATTCCGGATAAGAAATAAAAGAATTTCTGTTCAAGCGTGAAAAGATCACAAAAATGTTCTTGTGTAAGGTTTTTACGATAAATAATGAGTTTTACGAAACAATCTTTCATCAAACAAAATTTAAAAAGTTTCCGCGGAAAAACATTATAGTATAATTTATGAGATAATCTTCCGTAAAATAACTTTCAGAAAACATGTACGGAAAAACTCTCAGAAAAATATCTCCAAGTCCTGTCGCCCGTGAACGATGAGACCATCACCAAGTCTCGTTGCCAACAGGCTACGAGACACGCAACATGTCTCGTCGTCCACGGGCGACGAGACCATCTCTTAGGCTCGTCGTCCGTGGACGATGAGACACACACTATGTCACGTCGCCTACGGACGAGACCATCACCAAATCTCGTCGCCCACGAACAATGAAACCATCCCCTAAGTCTCGTTGTCCATGGACGACGAGACACACACCATGTCTCATACCCATGGGAGTGTGGTAAAATAATTTTTTGGGTGTTAAAAAAACTGATGATGACTTGGTCCTAATATTCGTAGGAGTTAGTTTCAAGATAAAAAAGAAAAAAATCGTAGGAGAGTGATAGAGACTGATGCAACCACCTAAAGTTATTATAGTATTTAGCCGGAGTACGATGGATTATAAACATTAGTTATCGAAAGCGTCCCAAATTAAAATGGACTTTTATATGTTCTGATAAATCATGTATAACAATGACCAAACTATAGTATTATTGGCGTCGAAATGAAAACTCTATGCATCACTAATATTGATGAAATAGTCTATTAGCAAAAAAAAAATGAATATTTTTTTTAAAGGAAATTATCAAAAATACCACTTTCATAGTACCACTTTTTATGTTTACCTTAATCAATTTTAACCTTATTTTCCAATAGGAAAAAACACACTTATAATTTCCAGAGCCGGTCCTAGGCTTTTCGAGGCCACAAGCCCAAAACAAAAAATGGCTGGAAAAAAGGATAAAAAAAACTTTGCACATAATGACAGTTGAACCCGAGTCCTCTTACGTGGTTACAGGGTATATCTAACCACTAGACCATTGACATTATTAACAAATTTGTGGCCGATTTTAAAAATTCATAAATGGCAGCCGGAAGCATGGGCTTCCTTCGCTTGGGCCCAGAGCCGTCTCTGCAGTTATAACCATTACATTAATTAATCTAATACTTAAGGTTTAGAGTTGAGGGATAAGGGTAGGATGGGGTAGGGTTTAGGAATGTAAAATTTTAGAATTCTAATTAATTTTTAAAAAATTACCTCTTAAAAATGGTATTTATAAAAATATCTTTTTAGTAAAGGTAAAAATGAAAAGAAATACCAATAATGTAATAAACATAAAAATCCTCATTTTTCTAATGTAAAGAACTTTAAAAAAATAGTAGAAATTTTTTTCACTGTTAAAGTTAGCCGTCATCATTTTTACCAACTTTTGTTGGGAAAAGGGCATATTTTGATCTCAACAATTTCAATCATACCTCTTTACAAAAAAAAAAAAACAATTTCAATAATACCAAATAGGATCTGAATATATGATCAGTGCTAAATGACTTCAACTCAATTATAATATCATT